>VNJZ01002344.1:0-31936 GCA_008042795.1 Drosophila asahinai | reverse complement strand
TCAGCTATGGACCGCAAATTCCAAGACTACCAGGAGCTTTGTTGCCAAGGCTGTGAGCAGCTTACGTGTAAGTATAAACATTTTTCACAATATATTGTATATTAAAGTAATATATTTTTTTAAATATTCCTTAGCGCAACTTGCAGAATTTATAAAATCAATGGGAACCTAATTGGCGGCGATGGATAGGGTTAAATACGGCAATGAATTCGAGAATAGTGTAATTACATTCAAACCGTTCGCGAGGCTTTAATTTTATATCAAATTATATATCTTATAATAATATTTTATCTATAGTTAGCTAAACTATTAAAATAAAATTAAAAATATAAAAAAAAAATGTATTTGAAATATTTTCTGAATGTTTTATTTCGCTGGGGATTATTGAATTCTATATACCCCAGTCTACAAGATTTTCATGCTCTCTGGGGAGCAGGAAATTCTTATAGGGAATTTCCCTACTGAGCGCTCAGCAAGAATTTCCTCTGCAGCAGAGCAGCGACGGTGCGAGTACACGAATTTCCCCGGCCACGCATGAGTAAAAGCGAATTAGAACTTTACATAAACGGTGAGGACCTACCCCCTGAGCGATTACACGAGAAAGTAGTACTATTTTACAGATCGAAAGTCCGACTGGGTTCTTGTTCACGTTTGTGACACTTGGTTTTTGGTGGGGCATCACTGGCAGTTCTCACTCTCTCTCTTGCATTGTTATTGATGTAAGTATGCTTGATGCAACTATATGAGGTGGTATCTTTAAGAGAACTGCTCTCTCTTACGTTCCTTCTAGCGCTTGTCTCTCTTGGAGCGGGGGGTGGGGAGAGAGAGGTGCATATGTTTATCTTTCTCAAAAAATCTGATGACCACCTTACATGGCTGCAGCACGTTCTCCGTGATCGTCATTGCATCTTCATTCGTAACGTACAGAGAGCAATGAGAGCGCGCAAGAGAGGGTGAAAAGAAACGCGAGCGGGTGGCGTTAGCTTGACATCCTTTCATGTAAATCCAAGCCCAAAAGTATGCAATCAAAGCTTAAAGTTTAGTAACTTCTGAATATTAAAACAACTTCCTTCCCTTGTCCTTGCAGTTTATTGGCAACAATAATGGTCAGCACAACATTGACGACACTGGCTGCTGGACAAACAACTAGTAGCAGTAATCATCATCACCACCACCATCACCACCAGACGCAGCAGCAGCAGCAGCACCAGCCGCCGCAGCAACAGTCGCACCAGCAGCAGCAGCAGCATCCGCAGCAGCAGTTGCAATACCAGCGACTACAGCCCCACGCCGCAGCCGCAGCAGCAGCAGTAGCAGCAGCCACTGCTAGCCAACAGCGCAGCAGCTTCTACGCGCTAAACGGCAGCCTCGATCACGACTGCGAGGGCAGCAGCAACGCCAACTCCAACTACCAGCAGCCGCAGCAGCAGCAGCAGCCGCAGCTGAACCTGTCGCAGGCGCTGCTGTCACCATCGCCGCCCCTCAACGATCAGATCAGCCTGCTCTTCCCCAAGTGCCGACCCAAGCAGCAGCCGCATCAGGCCACCCAGCAGCAGCAGCAGCAGCAGCAGCGACATGAGCTCCTGGCGGACGTGAATCTCAACAACAACAGCAGCAGCAACAGCAACAGCAACAGCAACAGCAACACCAGCAACAACCGGAGCAGCAGCCCCATCCCGGCAACGGCAGCGGAAGAGAAGCCGCTGGCCAGTCCGCCGCCCCTGGTTACCCCCGCGACCACGAGCACGCCCAGTTACTACAAGAGCGTCAACATCATCACACAGTCACCGCCACCGCACTCGGCCTCCTCGCACTCCTCCGAATCGCTGTCCTCGGTGACGCCGCGCATCTCCACGAATCCCTTCCTGTGCGTCCCCCTGACGCCGCCCACGCCGCCGGACGACGAGGAACTGCAGCCGCCGGACACTGTGGAGCTGAGCAACAGAAGCCGTAGCAGGAGCGGAGTGGCCACCGGCGAGGAGCCCGACTATCCCTCCTCGTTCTATTACCACCACACCGTCGTGGGGGACAGCCGGTGTGGCACCGGCGGCTACGCGGAGATGCCGCGCAAAAGGAGCGCCAACCTGCCCGCCACCAACAGGCAGCCGCAGCAGCAGCAGTTGCATAATGGCAACGGAGCAGGCGGCGGCGGTGGCAGCCAGAACCCCTTCATCAAGGAGAACTACTGGGAGGCGCCGCCCACCAGGGCCAGCTCGCTGCTCCACTCGCCCACGGAGTATGCCGAGGAGCAACAGCAGCAGCAGCAGCAGCAGCAGCAGGCACAGCACCTGCACGCCTCCGCCAGACGAGCTTACCACCAGCAGCGGGAACAGGTCTACGGATTGGGTCAGAGGACGCAGCAGCAACAGCAACAGCAACAGCAGCAGCAGCAGCCGCAGCCGCAGTCACAATTGCGAGTGGGCAGGAGTCCGGTGAATCGCAACAGCTTTCCGCAACAGCAGCAGCAACAGGTGGCCACCGCCTCAGCCAGCAGTAATGCCTGCGCCGATGGCCTGACTCCCTTGGCCAGCCACTACCTGTATGGCAGCAAGTCCTCGCTGGATCAGCATCCCGGCGACTGGGAACCGCGGGAGCAGCGCAAGCTGAGGCTGCGCGAGGAGCGGGAGCGGGAGCGAGAGCATCTCCTGCTGGAGCAACAGCAGCAGCTGCAGATGCAGGAGGTGCACGCGGCCAGGGAGAACCACCTAAGCCATCTGGCGGGTCAGCAGCAGCAGCAGCAACGGAAGCGACATGGACACGTCGAGGAGCGGGAACGGGAAAGGGAAAGGGAGCGAGAGCGAGAGCGGGACAGGGAACGCGATCACCGTCTGGTCAATGGCAATGCAGATCCCAACGAGAGCTGGCAGCGTAAGTTCAAAACTTTTAATTTTTAAGACTTTTAGGTTATCTTTTCAGGGTCCCCAGAGAAATCGAAACAAGATTTAAAATCAAAATAAAAGCCGCTCAAAAGTATGCAATAAAAAGATGTTCTTTGAAGGATTATTCCTTTTTGTAGTATACTGTTCAACGCCGGTATTTTCGATAGAAAATTGCACTATAATACTTCTTACTGACCATCTCTTAAATACCAAAAGTTACGGGAGGTTTCCCGAAAATGGCGATCTCAATTTACATTAATTTATTTATATAAACTTTTCGAATTACTTTATTTTTTATTTTCGTTTATCTATAGTTGATTCGATAAGAGTTTGCCTAAGCATTATCGATTAATTTAAATCGAATTAATCAAAACGTTCAATTTCTGGTGTTATTCGTTTATTTTAAGCTTGCTTTGGCAAAGATTCATGATTGATTGTGTATTTAAATCGTATTAATTGGAATTGAAAAAAAAACAATCGGTATTAAGCTAAGCTCTCATTCCATGTATAATATTTTTGGATTCAGCTAAGATCGTTCCTGAAATGCTAAATATTTTTGTTAATCCAAGGTAAGGTATAAAGGAATTAATAGGTTTAATAGGAATTATACCTTACCTTGGATTAAGAAAAATATTGAGCATTTTAGAAACGATCCCTAAAGGTGGTTTAGGCATTATTTGAAACTAAATTTAATTCGAATTAATCGAAAATGAAGTCGAAACTTTCAATAAAAGCTTCTTACACTCGTCCCATATCTAATATTTAATAATAATTAAATATTTAGTATAAAGCTCCTATGAAACCCATTCTTAGATTAACAACAATTTAGGAATAATTTCAAGAATAAATTATGTTTAATTATCTGCCTAATGGCGCAGTTCGACTCCTCAACGAGTGTATGAAGCTCAATCCTTGGGCGAAACAGATTTAGAGTGGAGCACTGGCATTCTCCGGGCGGACCTCAGTTGGAGTGTGGCAACCTCTGTGGTTGCACGTGCCTGCAGCAATTTGTGGCTTCAAGGACTCTCCACTGGCAGAGGCTGAGGAGGAGCAGGAGCAGTAGCAGTTCCTGGGCGAAACCAATTTCCGACTGGCTGAATGCCCGGACAGATAGACAGATGGACGTGGGGGCCGGGTAATTGAATTGCAAATCATGCGTAATGAAGTGTACTGCAAATATGTATGAAACGGAGAACACAACACAACCCAGTCCGATTCCGTGTACGATTCCATGTCCTCGTCCTCGTCCGAATCCTCGTCTCGACGAACAAAAGCGTAGGAAGCGGGTCCAAAGTGGAATTTAATTGATTGCAATTAATTGGCATGCCAAGCCGTCCAACTGATATCGCCCCAGCCCCGGCTGTGACCCTTGTCATCGCCACTCCTTGCCACAGGTCCTGATTTTCTATCCTCTCATCATTCATCCACAGATCTGCGCGTCACGACCGAGAATCAGGCCGGGGATGAGGGCGGCAGCAAGCCCGCCAAGTCGCAGAGCCAGATGCAGGCCCTGCTCAACCAGGCCAGCCAGAGCCACAACCAGATCCAGATCCAGAACCCGGAGGCCAACAGTGTCTACAGGGAGCACAAGCTGGATGCCTGGCAACTAGAGCGCAACTACACGCTGGCCGTGGAGTCGCGCCACGGCATCATAGGTGAGCCTATGCGTTTTGCTTTCCAAGACCACGAGGTAACCCTTTATCCTTTCTTTTCCTTAGAATATGAAGGCTCGCCGCGACGCATTGGAGTCACCACTAGCAACTTGGTTGCTGCTGCAGCAGCAGCAGCAGCAGCTGCAGCGGCGGCGGCAGCGGCAACGACTCCGGCGGCGGACGAAAGCGAACCACCAGCAACGGCAACGGATCCAGGAGCAGGCCCAGGAGCCGGAGGAGCTCCATCACAGCAGCAGCTTCCCATGGCAGCAGTGCCGCCGCTGAGCGCCACGGCCACATCGCTGCAAAAGACGGCGGCTCGGGCAGCCCTAGCTGCCCTGGCCCAGACCCATCCCCATGGCGCCCACAATCCCCTAAGTGCCCTCAGCGCCCTTAATGCCCACATACCCCTGAATCCCAACCAGATTCAGCAGCAGCAGCAGCAGCAGCCACTGCAGGCCTATCCCGTGCGTCCCGGGTTTCCACAGGTACGGCTCTCTCTCTCTGTATTGAAGTGCACCTCTGCTGCTTCGTATTTTATATTACTTTTGTTCTAAACAATCTAAATTTAAAACATAA
Organism: Drosophila asahinai; assembly: GCA_008042795.1. Classification (NCBI taxonomy): domain Eukaryota; kingdom Metazoa; phylum Arthropoda; class Insecta; order Diptera; family Drosophilidae; genus Drosophila; species Drosophila asahinai. Next base: position 26,826 of record VNJZ01002344.1, on the reverse strand, counting down.
TGAGGCGTAACGCCATACGTTTTTTTTACTCTCGAACTTTTGGCTCTCTTGAAATTTGGTTCAAGCCCAGAGAGAAAGCGCTCTAGAGTCAGCTAAGTTTTTACACGCCCTGCAGTACTTGTCATCAACGTTTCAACAACGTTTCATCAACGATTCATCAAAAAAAACTTCGTTGTTGTTGATAAATCATCAATGAAATTTCATACAAACTGTTGATCAAATTAACATGGGCATGTCCTAGGCTGTCATCAGTGACAAACTCATCAATGATTATTCGATGATTCATCATTCTTTCATCAACATTTCATCGATGATTCATGAACATAATTTTTGAAGAGAGAAATTGAGCGAGAGAGTCGGTTTTGACACGATTGAACGAGAGCGTCGGTTCGGCCGAAGTCGAAGTCGGCCCGTTGATGAAACGTTTATGACAACGGCCTATTGATGACAACTGGTACTGCATAGCGTATTCTCAAGCATTCTAGATCTGTACGCACACATAGAAACGTTAAAATCCGCTCTCAACTTTGTGCGAGCGAAGAAAGCGCGCTTTTTGTTGCCAGCTGAAAAATGACTTGCATACTGCAAATAAAATGTACAATCATGATACAATTGATTTGTATGTACTCACACATAGAAGCGCCATCTATTTTTAGATTATTACGCTCTCAACTTTAAGCGAGCAAAAAAATAGCTTGCATATTGCAAATCAAATATATGAGACGTTGCGTCTATCTCTCTGCTATGAATCTAGTTTTTTCTCTGGCTTTTTCTTTATTAATTGATTAATCTTCCCTGCTTCAGCGCATTATCTCACCGCCGCATCGCGAGCCCCGCAGCAGCTCTCCCACCCTGCAGCAGGCGCAGCAGCCGCTGCACATGCAGCAGCAACAAACGCAGCAGCAGCAGCAGCCTCTGCAGCAGCAACAGCAACAGCAGCAGCAGCACACGCAGCAGCAACACTTCGCCAGCCTGATGAGCAACCACAGCAACAACAATACCAACAACACCAACAACAAGGTGCCGCTGGGCAGCGACAACAACGCCGAGGACACCAGCAACGATGTGTCCGAGATCGGCACCATATCGGACCTGACCACGCCGGAGGTAGTGGGAGCCGGAGGAGGAGCAGGAGAGCTGGCCAGTCGAGTGATAACGCCGCCGTTGGCAGGCGCACCACCGACAGTCGGAAACGGAACCGGAAACGGAAACGTAAATGGAACCGGCCTGGGTCCTTTGAGCCTGCACACCAAGTCCTCGACCTTTGACTATCTGTACGAGTTCTCGGAGACGCGCAAGGTGCTGGAGGAGTTCTTCAAGTGTCCCTCCACCGACGAGCAGCCCATCATGGAGAATGGCAGCGATGTGGACAGCATTGTGAGTTGCTCCTGAAATAAAACCTTCTTCTTACTAATAATTATGTTCTTTTTTCCCACAGGACATCCAGTACGAGTTCCACAGCAACTTTGAGCGTGACGATGAGGATCTGGCCGAGGAGGAGGAGGCCGAGGATGACGAGGAGGCCGATGACGACCTGGCCGACGAGGAGAACGACGAGGCCGAGGACGAGGACGATGGCGTTTTAGACCAGGACAATGAGCTGAACTACCGCCAGCAGCAGCAGCAGCAGCTGCAGGCTCCTCCCACCGAGCGCCATGTCTATGGAGGCTATGGCCAACAGTCGCAGCAGCTCCAGCAGCAGCCGCTCATGGGCGTGACCCGGCGCCACTACAGCGGCAGTCCCCTGATGCGGGACTTTGACTTCTTCCTGGACTCGGCCAGCCGCAGCAGCGGCGAGCGCGACGGCGATCCGGACGGACTCAACCACAACCAGCTGCTGAGCTCGGGCAGCAATGGCCAGGGCCCAGGAGGCGGCGTAGTGGTGGGCGTGGGAGTGGGCGTGGGGCCGGGAGGAGGACACAACTATCGTTACTCGCCGGAGACCACCGACTACGATTCCAACTGCGGCGATCTGGACAGTGAGTGTGATCCGGCTCCTTGCTTTCCCGCCCACAAGCTTACTAATCTCTCTCTCTCTCTTTGTGATTCCCCAGGTCTTTCCGGCGAGATGAATGGCGGAGTGTCGACCTCCTGCTCCAACTACGCCAAGTACTATGCCTCGGCCATGCCCGTGCTGGAGGACGGCCTCTCCTCGGGTCACACCAGCGACACCGAGAACAACAACAACAAGAACCTGCAGCAGATTGGAGGCCAAGGACAGGGACAGGGACAGGCACAGGGACAGAGCAACCTGAGCGCCAGCACCAGCATCGGCGGCAGCGGCGGCATTTCCATGCTGATGGACATGAAGCGCATCTCGACGAACAACAGCCTGAACAGCATGCAGAACCTGACGACCACCACGGCCTCCACCACGGACAGCAACGGTGTGGGTCCCAGTCCCAGCAATGGCCTGGTCAAGTCCCAGGGTCAGCAGGCGCTGCCACCGTCGCAGCCGCCGCTCCTGGGCCAGAGTCCCAGCAACCACAGCAAAGTGTTCAAGAACATCGATCCGGAGCTGGATTCGCTCTACTCGATCAGTAAGTCCCACACTCATAATAATTTTCGCCCTATCCTCAAGAAAATTCCCAATAAATTGTATTTATTCTTAATACGAGAACTTTTTTCCTAAAACCAAGAAGATTTTCCTCATTCTTTCTTGTATTAAGAAAAGGGAGTTCCCTTTACCCTGAAGTCAGTCTCTAATCCTTACCCTTACCCCCAGGTGTTTTCCACCGCCCGGACACGGTGCAGATGACGCCACCGCCGCCGGCTCCGGCACCGCATCGCAAGCCCAATGCCAGTGCCAGCTCCAATGGCCAGGCCGATGTGGATCTCCTGCAGCCGAGCAGCAAGCATACGCCGCTGGCCACGGCCATCAGCTCCACGCTGCAGCGCAGCTCTCCCACCTCGGCGGTGGCCGGAAACGGAAACGGAAGCGGAGGCTTGAACTCGAAGCCCAGGAGCGCGGGCAGCAACTGCAGTAGCAGCAACGGTGGGGGCGTACCTCCGCCCATACCGGAGAGGAGCAACCTGCCGCCCGCCCAACGCTCACCATCGCCGGGCCTCAACTCACCCGTCTGGCTCTCGCGGCACGACGGCCTCGGCGGGGGCGCTGGCAAGGCTCTGCTGGACTCCGCTTCGGGCAATCACTCGAAGAACCACAGTGCCGACGAGGAGGACGTGGACACCGACCTGGAGACGGACCGCCTGCTGGGCCACCAGCGGCTGGACGATCAGGGCTATTACGATGAGAACAAGAGCTGGGACCGCAAGCCGCGCTCGCTGCTCTCGAAGATCTCGCCCAAGCAGCAGCAGATGCCCAGCACCAAGACGCGCAACGGCTACAATGCGCTGCTCAGCTCCACGCCGGAGCTGCCGCCACCGATACCGCCCAAGAGCCAGTCCTCTGGCCTCTCTGGCCTCTCGCAGGGCAAGCTCCTGGACCTGGTCGGTGGCATGGTGCAGCGCAGCATGTCGCGCAGCAGCTCCTCGGAGCACAGCGACAAGTCGCCCAGCAAGCTGCTCACTACATCCGGCGGCGGCGGCGGCGACCTGTGCTCCGGCTCCGGCTCCGTGGATGTGGTGGCCTCGGCAGTGGCAGCCACCACGGCGGCAGCAGTGGCGGCGGCAGCTGCAGCAGCAGCCGCGGCAGCGGCAGCCGGCACAACTCCCGCCCTGGGGAGTCCGGGCAATGGAGGGGGCTCCGAGCGATCGGCGGCAGGCGGAGGAGCAGCAGGAGCCAAGCAGCTCGGGGAGGCCTCGGAGAATGGAGGAGCCAATGGAGTGGCAGCAACGGCCACCGCCGTGGGCGTTGTGGTGGCCAATGGCAGCGGCGGAACCGGAAGCGGAAGTGGCAGCGGCAGCGGCACCGGAAGCGGCACCAACATCGCCAATGCCACGGCCAATGGCAACAACAACAACAGCGGCAGCGGCGCCGGCAGCAACAGCAACAGCGGCAGCGGCGAGAAAAAAGTGAAAAAGAGTAAGAGCAAAGAAGGTAAATGCGTTGGGTTTATCCTTCGTTCGATTGTTCCCATATAGCCATCTATATATTACGCAAATATATATACTCGTATTATATATATCCTGTGACCATGTCATGTCGGTGTGCTGTGTGCATTGCATTGATGTTGTGTCCAACTACCAAAAGAAGTAATTCAAAAAAAGAAAAGATATACAAATAGTATATTCGAAATCCGGCGGCGCCAATTGATCAACTGATTAAACCTATATGCAAAAATCTCTCTCTGGATCCATATTTAATCCGTATTAATCGTATATATAATATTTTTACCTATCATTTCTCTGTATTCTTTCGCATATTTATTTGCGTATTTTTGCATGCGTCGTTCGTTCGTTCGTTCGTTCCAACCAAAAATCAAATCAAAACCAAAACCAAACTCTACTCTTCATTTTACTGTGTCTGTGTGTGTGTAAAATACAATTTGTAAGATAAAATTCCATTATGTAATAGTTGTTAAGATCCAACACGAACAAGAAGACACGAAACAAAGCAAAGGCTATATCTCAATTCGATTTAGATATTAACTGGCTTGAATTAACTTCTGGTTAAGCCTGCCTACCAAATTTGAAGCCCGAACCCCTGAGAGCTCCCTAGATATAGGGCAATATTCTGTTGAGCGGACAAACAGACGGACGGACAAGACAGGAACTATGGTGAAGATAGGGATTTATAAAACAAACTACTATAAATTAGTAATTAAAAAAAATTGTAGACTTTGGAGCCTCTTATAGATATCCATCTGCATTTCTTCAATTAAAAAGTTAAAAGGCACAAGAAGTAACTTAATATAAAATAATAAAAAAGTGAGATTTAGATATTAACAGACTTGAATTAACTTCTGGTTAAACCTGCATACCAAATTTGAAGCCCGAACCCCTGAGATATAGGGCAATATTCTGTTGAGCGGACAAACAGACGGACGGACAAGACAGGAACTATGGTAAAACAAAAGAGATTTAAACAGAAAAAAATTAATAAATTAGTAATAAAAAAACATCATAGACTTAAGAGAACCTCTTATAGATATCCATCTAAATTTCTAAAATTATTATAAAAATTCCAAAGCAACTTAATATACAAGAAAATATATATATAAAAAAAAAAAATAAGGCACAAGAAGATTTAGATATTAACTAGCTTGAATTCACTTCTGGATAAACCTGCATAACACATTCAAAGCCTAAACCCTAAATAGTTCCTAAGATATAGGATTCTGTTGAGCGGACAATCAAACGGACAGACAAGACAGAAACTATGGTGAAACGAGAGATTTATAAATCAAACAACATTCAATCAGTAATTAAAAACATGGTAGACTTAGAAGAACCTCTTATAGATATTCATCTACTAAAAAATAGCTCTACACATTTATTAGTATAGATTACACTCTTAAATGAGCAATTAAAAAACAGATATCCATCAGTTTGACAGTTAGATCCACATTTCTTCGATTATTATGCAAGCTAAAGATTTGAAAATAAAACAAATTTTTAAAGTCAGAACCCCTGACAGATCCTGAGATCTAGGACAATACTCTGTTGGGCGGACAGACAGACGGACAGAATCTATACTAGCTCGCTGCCACACACATGCACGTACACTAAACCACCTTATACTCCACACGTACTCTGTGATCCCCGAGAACCTTGGAAACCGTTGTGCTAACCGAGTAACCCGTCTTCTCACCAACTCCAGGCGGCGCAGTGCTCATCGAGGGCGTGCTCTTCCGGGCCAAGTACCTGGGCTCCACGCAGCTGGTCTGCGAGGGTCAGCCCACGAAGTCGACGCGCATGATGCAAGCGGAGGAAGCCGTCTCCAGGATCAAGGTAATGCCCATCCAGAAGGTACCATTTGTTGGGACCCTTGAATTATGATTGATAATGCGCTCGCCTGATGCTCCTGATCGATTGCTTCGATCAGCTTTGGTTACATTTCGCGTCTCTGTTATTAATATTTTTTAAGGAATGGAATGTTCCCCTACGCATTAATTAACTAAATTCTTAGAGCTATTTTCGATGCCCTCCTGATCTTCCCGATCTCTCCAATCTTTTTGAGTTGCCCCCCCGCACCTGATTCCATCCCAGCCCCATCATCGAACCTACCACCCATCGAAGCTGATTGAAAGACCGACCTTGAGAGCGGGAGAGAGAAGGGGAGAGAATGTCATTAACTATTTACTGTTATATTTTCATGTATCACCTCCTCCACATCAAATGATCCGCATCTGCGACGACCAACCACGCTAACAAAAAAATAACCACGTATCGCCATGCAAATATCGAAAAAAAAAATCGATTATTTATCGAACACACAAAAATTATCGCATTATAGGCGCTGGTAAGTAATGGAAACACTAGCCAAGCACACTCTAAAACAACCAACATATCCCCTTAGCCCTTATCCACCTTACCCACCTTATCCCCATTATCCACCTTATCCACCTTATCCACCAAACCCACCAAACCCACCTCTGGTTTGCCTGATTTGCCTCAAATTCGAATTGGCTCGATGACATTTGGCCCGCTGTAAATTTTGTGTTACCCAAAAGCGAAGCTTGCCCCCGAAGATCCTGCCGAGTCCCAGTCCCCACTACTACTCCCCACATAACCCCCATATAAATCCATAGAACAATACATATATTTTATATATATTCATAAAATACTATACATTTCAGGCACCCGATGGCGATGTGCAGCCCAGCACCGAGGTGGATCTGTTTATCTCCACGGAGAAGATAATGGTGCTGAACACGGACCTCAAGGAGATCATGATGGATCACGCCCTGCGCACCATCTCGTACATCGCGGACATTGGTGACCTTGTCGTGTTGATGGCCCGCCGACGCTTTGTGCCCCAGGACATCGATGACGCCCCCAAGCCCAATCGCACGCCCAAGATGATCTGCCATGTGTTCGAGAGCGACGAGGCCCAGTTCATTGCCCAGTCCATTGGCCAGGCCTTCCAGGTGGCCTACATGGAGTTCCTCAAGGCCAATGGCATCGAGGATCATCGTTTTGTCAAGGAGATGGACTACCAGGAGGTGCTCAACAGCCAGGAGATCTTTGGCGACGAACTGGAGATCTTTGCCAAGAAGGAGCTGCAAAAGGAGGTCGTGGTGCCCAAGGCCAAGGGCGAGATCCTGGGCGTGGTGATCGTCGAGAGCGGCTGGGGCTCGATGCTGCCCACCGTGGTGATTGCCAATCTAATGAGCTCGGGTGCAGCGGCCCGGTGTGGGCAGCTTAACATCGGCGACCAGCTGATCGCCATCAATGGGCTGAGCCTCGTCGGGCTGCCGCTCTCCACCTGCCAGACGTACATCAAGAACACCAAGAACCAGACGGTGGTCAAGTTCACGGTGGTGCCCTGCGCACCCGTCGTCGAGGTGAAGATCAAGCGGCCGGAGACCAAGTACCAGCTCGGGTTTAGCGTTCAAAATGGAGTGGTGAGTTGCATAAAGCTCCCTAAGATATATCGATAAGTTGATCAGGTTATCGGCATACAAAATTCCAATTAGTTCGATACATTTATCAAAAACATATTTTAAGTAATGGCCAATTTAAATATTTGATATACAAATTTGATATATCGATAAATGTATCGCGTTATCATCTATAATATCGATGCAGTTACTAAAAACATTCCCTTATATTATTTCCAGAATAAATTTTGTTATCGGCATCAGAATTCCAATTAGTTCGATACATTTTATCACTTAAATAATGGGAAATCGAAATATTTGATATACAAATTTGATATATCGATAAATGTATTACGTTATCGGCTATAATATCGAGGCAGTTACTAAAAACATTCCCTTTTATTATTGCCAGAATTAATATTGTTATCGGCATCAGAATTCCAATTAGTTCGATACATTTATCAAAAACATCACCTTAATTATGGGAAATCGAATTATTTGATTTAGAAATTTTAAATATCGGTAAATTTATCGCGTTATCGGCTATAATATCGATGCAGTAACTGAAAAAATTCCACAAACTATTGCCAATATAAATATGTATTGTCGTTCGTACTGGTTTGTTGTTTCAAAGTAAATAACGATTTTCCGACCAAAATCTTATTTATTCGTAGAAAACGCGATATATATCGATAAATAATCGCTTATCATTTCCCTTGCAGATCTGCAGTCTTCTGCGTGGCGGCATTGCGGAGCGTGGTGGTGTCCGTGTGGGCCATCGCATCATCGAGATCAACAACCAGAGCGTGGTGGCTGTGCCGCATGAGAAGATCGTCAACTTGCTGGCCACATCCGTGGGAGAGGTGGGCAACCCTACTACCCTTGCAGAATGAACCAGAATGAAACTAATGCTTGAACTTTCGCTTGCAGATACTCATGAAAACAATGCCCACGTCCATGTTCCGCCTGCTCACTGGCCAGGAGAATCCCATATATATTTAAGAAGGATGGTAGAAGGCGATTATTGTTAACTATAAATGAAATCATATGAGGATATTACGATATTTAGTATATATACCTATACATATAGAGAGCAAGAGAGATGTATATGCGTGTATAGGTTTAAGAGGATATGATTTAGCTTACCTATATATACATACTAAACATATATATCTTTTTTTTTGTGAGTAAACCTAGACAAAGTTCGATCAGAGGCGAGTTACGAGCAGCTACTACGACAAATAAGTGAAGCCGAAGCGATAACTAAACACACATGGCACGCCTTTTGCAAAGCTTAGTAATAATAGTTAATAACAAAGGACAGACGGACAGACGGACATTACATATATAATAATAATAACGATGAAGATGATGATGATGATGAACACAATGACCTTTTTGCGAAAACGTCCTTAGCTTAGTTGAACGGCGACATTAGTCAGAGATTTAAAAGCGATCCCCCCATATATGCTTACCCATTACTTATTGTAAAAACCAAAAGAAGGCAGGACACGAGCACAAGGCAAACTCTAGACCCAACCGAATAGGGATTCGCAGCAGGCAGCTCTTTTGATATAGTCTATATATATATATAATCCACACACTATATAGCACCCCGATATATTTATATATACATATAACAGAACGGAATGCTTGGATGCAGTTAGTAAATTGGGAAATTGTAAACGTGTTTTCCACTCGCACACATAGCCGAGAATTTCGATAGTTGTATAACAGTTGTATAACAGTTGTATAACGGTTAACGGATAAAGAATAACGGATAATGGTTAATGGATATAGCCTGATCGTATTGTGTATTTGTATTGCGTAAATTGAGGGCTCCCCACCCACAAATCCCACCCCACACACAGCCCAGATTTCCCCCATATAGAGGATTTAGTTTAGCAAACACACTACACTACACTACAATACACTACATATACCACTTAACATACACTCACCACACACACTCACTTAGACGCTTCGATTTCAAACCATCTTCGTCCAAAAATTGTGCTACTACTCGTTAAACAAGTTGATAGATATAGAGAGAGAGACGGATATAAGAGAGGATATTTAGAAAGGGATAAAAGAAAAGTAAAGAAAAGAGTTAGGGAAAGCTTAGATATGAATGGGAAAGAGACAGAGAGCTAGCCCAAAGGAAAGAGATAGAGAGAAAGAGGCCGACAGCGATATCGTACGTACCTAGGATCGCATTATGTAGAGAGAGACAGTTATATATCGGCAACATGAACAGTCAAGAGACAGAGACGGCAACAGAGATCCAGAGCGGGGCATTGCATTTCTATATGTGTGTGTACAATGTGTGTGTGTAAAATACTCGCTTTTCGGCCCAAAGAAAAACCAAAAAATAAAAAAAAAAAAACGCAATCCGCTAAGGAAACTATTATTAACTACGAACGAGTACGATATAATTATGCAACGGCATTGAACGACTTTTGGCCGAATTTCCGCTGCTTGGCACGGGCCACGCCCACGCCCCACCAAAAGAAACCAAAAAAATTACCAAAACCAAAAACAGCTTGTGCAAAAACCAAAGAAAAAGGAAAGGAGACAACAACTAATAAGTAACGAATTGTTTTTTTTTTTTTCGTCGTGTACATTATTTATATATGTATATGGAAAATGGAAATTGCATAAACAAATTTAATGGATATATTGAATATTTATTAAAACAAAGGAAAATCGCATAGAAACTATATAAGAACTATCATAACGATGATGATTATTTGTAAAGGAAACTAAAACCCAGAAACCGAAAACAAAATAAACAATTAAAAAGCATATATAATCACATGCGTAACAACAAAAGTATAAAACCAAAAATTGAGCATAATAAACAGAAAATTAAAAAAACATAAAGGAATATTCTTTATTTTGCTGCGAAGGGTTCTTCAAGTCTACAGGTTCCAAAGGTTCACAGGTTGGTATTACGAGGTCTAAATATAATCTAAAATATTTAATAATAACCCTTATGATAATAATACAAATAAAAAAAATAAAGGGAAAACAAATTCAAATTTGTTTTCTCTGCCTCCTTTATTGTTTTTCTTTTTCTTTTTTAATATCCTATTTTACCCTATTTTAAGTGAGATCTGAGAAATAGGAACACTTATATCTTTAGGCCTAAAAGTGTGCTACAAAATGTGAAGAATTGGAAAATACCAAGCGAAAGATCTCTCATGGGTCTTCAAGCAGGCAGACTTTGAAATATAACATCATCGATTAAAGTTAAAAATAAATTTATTTGATGATAAATTCGCAGCATAAGAGGCTACGAGGCTTTATCTATCAAACTTTTCTATTCATTGAAAATAATAATCATATTAAATATGTTCAATTAATTAAATGAATAACCATTATATTCACATACGAGGTGTGTTCAAAAAGTATCGCGAATTTTGAATTTTCGCGGGTTACTTGTATTCGAATTTCGATTTTTTTGTGGCGTTATGTTGGTACTCATGTCTCAACATTTCTCAACATTTTGAATGTTCACTTAATTGTTGACAGCTGCTTGGAAAAAAAGATTGGAAGAACCGTTGGCACAAGTGTATAATATCTCATGGGGATTACTTTGAAGGGGACAAAATAGATATACATGAATAAATAAATAGTTTTTGAAAAAACACAAAATTCGATACTTTGCAATACTTTTTGAACACACCTTTACCTTATACCTTACCTTAATTTCCCGCTTGCTTTATTCCCCAACAATTTCCCGCACATTCCCAATAAATCGATCTGTACCCTTCGGTTATATGGTAATATTGTGTTTGGAAATAATGTTTATTGACGAATACTTTTACTTGCATTGTTTCATTTGCTTACTTTGTATCATTTTATACATGCAATTGTATGAAATTGTTTCCCAACTTCGCTTGTTCGTGTTCATTCTTCCGATTTCGGCTATGGCAAAGTGTATATCTATATATATATATATGCATCTATATATGTATAATTTCTATCTGTTGTGTATATACGTAATATGTTCACGGGCTTTAAATCAGTACACACAACAATCAAAAGTGGATTTTGATGACTAAACGAGGAGTTTCCCATTAATTTTGCATCTTAATTGTACGTTTTTTCTCTATATGCGTGTGTTTATGTGCATTTTCCCAAAAAAAAAAAAACAAAAGACAAAGTTTATCAATAATATAATCGATAAATATTGAATCGATTCGAGTTTGCTTGAGATCGGGAGCTTGATCCTTTGATCCTTTTACTCAAAATATCTATCGATACTTGCATTAAAATTTTTCTAAGTTCGCCTGCGGCGACGAACCCTCTTAACACCTAGGGATTACCATACAAACTTTGCTCCAATATCTTGGATCAACTTCTACAGCTGCTTCTTCGATTTTATACATTTTCTTCGATTCTCTTTTTTGTTTTCCAAATGTTATTCGCTTGAGTGGGTGGAGAAACATATTCGATCGCTACTCCCTCTAATAATTTTGCTAATTTAATCAATTTTGTGTTGTTTCCTTTCGAGACCTTGGAAGATGTCAACAAAAAAGACAAAGACGCAAAATGTCAATTCAAAAATATATATATGTGTATACGGGAGTATATAATATATACGATATATATTCGCGTTTTTTCTCTTTTTTTTTGGGCTTGGGACTTCATTTTTCGATAAATTTGAACTATTCAAAATAAATGCGACGAAAAATTTAATTTAGTTTACACTTCAAAATTTGTTGGTTTTTTTTTACATAAATTTCATAATTTTTTTTATGTTTTCGTTTTCAGCAAATGTTGCGCATATGTTTTGGATTAAGTTTCTTCAAAGAAGTGAATAATGGATTAATGGGGGCGGTGTTCAGGGGGGGTGTAAATATTTGAACTATGTTTTTTTATATATATAAAAAATCGCATCGTTTGTGTGTTTGTACTTTGTTAGAAATTCACGCAGATATGCTGAAATTATCCAACCGAGTCCGAATCAATCAATCTAACCGAAATGCCATATCTGAACCAAAGTAATGCCCTTGCCAAGCCTCGCCCATCCACCATTTATGATCATCAGTCCACGTCTCCTCGTTTCTTTCCATTCCCACAATCATTGCTTTCTGCTTTCTTTAGCTTTCTAATCCTTGTCCTTCTTATCGATATCTCTCTCTTTTCCAGCTGTCTCTGCTGTCCTTCGCCTAAGACTACTTCTAGATTTGTTATCGTACATCGAACTTATATATGTCTCCTAATGCTAACTATCGATTTTGTTATCGATAACGATTTCTCTTTCGATTTCGTTCTCGATTTCGACCTAGTTGTCTAGAGTTAGATGGAAAGCTATATAGATAGAATAGTTAGATAGATTATATAGAGGGGAAACTATATAGAAAGGGAAACGGATGTTTTTCTGTATATAAATTGCACATATTTTGTTTTTTTTTTTTTTACTTAGAACTTAACCAACTACTACCAATCCAGTGCCTCTATGCGTGTTGGGTATTTTTCCTCTTTTCTTTTTCTTTTTGATAAAAAGTTTCATTTTGGTCGATATTCCTCCTGTGTGTGACTGTGTGTGTGTGTGTGTTTGTCTGGAGGTTATACACATTTATATATATATATAATGTATATCATTTACAATTCTTACTAGATTTCCACATACATTACATACATTTACTATATATACGAGTATGTACCAGTGTGTGTTTTTGCAATTGGCACATCATAGTTCTACAGAAAAAGTCGAATCAAATCAAAAGTACTTGCTCTCATTCTCTCGAGAGTTCTTTGTATGTTTTTCCGTTACAAGAGCTGGATAATTATCGATGTGTATCGATATTAAATCGATGTTTGCCTCGAAAATCGATTTAAAATCGATTTTTGCCAGCTCTAGTGGTTATTGCACATAATGATGCCAGCAGGCGGAAGTAGAGCTGGTCGGTATATCGACATTTATCGATATTTGCACAAAATGATTTTGATATCTATCGATATTTATATTTAGCTCTGGTAGGCAGGCCCTGAACAACCGCAAAAATAATCTGAAAAACTGAAATCAAAAGTAAAAGCAAAAGTAAGGCAAATAAAAAGTCCAACGAAATTAGTTAACTAAACCATTTACTAAACATTTATTGAAATCAAGTAGTAGTAGTAGTTGTTGTTGTTGTTGGTGGTGGTGGTGTTTTGTCAAAAATGAAATCAACTCAAAATTTAAACTCGCCTAGAAACTAATTGCATTAGAGTTTGAATCAGTGTTGGATGCTCCACAAGACGAAAAATATAAAGAAGTAAGGGAATCAAATTATAATAAGTTGCTGGTGGCTTAACTATAAACCTTCGCTTACTAACTAGTTCAATAGTGTTGGTGTGTGTGTTTGTGTGTAGTAGGTGTAGTAAATAGTTGAACAAAATTCAATTCGAAACACATCGGTGATGATAGTTTACACAAATTAATATATATAAAGTAGGTGTCGCAAAAAAAATGATACAAACGATTTTCTATTAAGGCAAATCATGTTAAAGCGCCACCCAGGTGCAGGGTCCTCCATCGTTTAAAGTTAAACATAACATAAAGCTGCCAAAGCCAAGGGTGTGTGTGTGTCGAGTGTGGTGTGTTGTTGCTTTTGGTGTGTCTAAACGTAAATCTAATTTCTGCTTTAGTTCTACCAAAGTTTAGCCACCGCTTTGGCTTACACTTCTCTTTCTCGCCTTCCTTTCCTTTCTTTTCTTTTCTTCTAATGCTTATCTCTATATATTTATCGCTTCCTTCTATCCTTTGAAATTATATATATCCCTTTTTCATTGTGGGTTCTCTTTCGTTTTTGAAAAGAAACAAATATTTCACTAAATTCAATTTACAAAAAAAAAAAAACATTCAAGGATCTTCTCTTCTTTTTCTTTGCCTTCGGAAGCTGAATCATTCGTGGGATTGGAGTGATGGTGTGTTGGTGTGTTGGGTTCACTTAAAATTAATTTAACAGCTTTCCTGCCTCCCAGCCTCCTGCTCTCGGGTTTTCAGCGGAGGAGCATCAATTCTAGATTAATATAAGCTTTAGTTGTGTGTTGTAGTTTCTCTTGTTTGTTTGCCCATCTTCTGCTGATCTTCTGCTGATCATCTCCTGCTCCTGCTCCTTGAATCCTCGCTCTTTGTTGCTGCTGCGTAAACTAGTAAATGCTAAAAAATAGGATAAGGTCAGCCCTGCTTAGGCCGCCGTGTCCACCTCCTCCACAATGTGGTTGGGGGACACTTCGCTGGGTGATGGAGCTGCTGCTGCTGCTGCCGCCGTGGCGGCCGCTGCCGTTGTCGTGGTGGCCGCCGTTGTCGTGGTGGCTCCTCCGCCTGCAGCTGCTCCAGCGCCCGAAGTGCTGGCATTAGCGGCTGGCGTTGTGGCTTTTGTCTGGGCCAACAAAGCGCTGACTCCACTGTACTGCACTGGGCCGCCGGCGGCCGCTGATGTGGCGACCGGGGAACCCGCTGAAGAACCCACCGAGGGCGTGGCATAGGGACCGCTCTTGAGCTTGCGAGCCTCGCGCTTCTGCTTGTGCTGCTGCATCACCAGGCGCAACTGGTCCATCTTGGAGCGTGTCTTCATGTTGGCCAGCTCCACAGTGCACTTCTGGCACATGTGCTCGCGCTCCTGCCCGTCGACCTCGCGGCGATAGCGACAGCTGCAGCCGCTGCTGGACTGGCTGGATGCCTCGGCCGCCGCCGGGCAGCATGACTTGGAGCCGGCGGAGGGCTTCGCGGTGGCGCAGGAGCTGGAGCTGGAGGCTGATGAGGGCGAGAAGTAGCCCTGAAAGTCGTGGAAGGAGCAGCTGCAGCCGCTGGCCGACGACTGTTGCTGCTGCTGTTGCTGCTGTTGCTGGGCCCGGCTGTTGCACTTGGCGCAGTTGTGATGCCGGGAGGAGTACTGCAAGGAGCAAGGAGGATAAAGTTAGCTTGGAAGGAAGGGGAAAAGCTTGCACCTTGACTCACCAGTTTGCTGCGCGATCCGTGGTGCATCCCATTGCTGGTGCTGGCCGCCGTCGACGAGGAGGAGGAGCCACTGCCGCTGCTGCCGGAGGCCGAAGCCGAACTGGAGCCCGATGCCGGCGCCTCGAAGCTGATGCGGGCCCCACGTCCGTACTGCGGCGTGGCGCTTAGCAGGTCATTCAGGATGTGGATCACCGTGGAGATGTCCCGCTTGGGCCGGCCGTAGCGGTCCTGCAGCGCCGGATTCAAAGTCCCAGAGAAGGTGCCCGAGTAGATGCCCTTGCCGTGGTTCTTCATCGACTCGATGACGGCCCCGGAGCCGCCCTTACGCGGCGTCTCATCGCTCACAGCTCCGCCCGAGCCGGAGGAGCCGCTGGCGCTGCCACTGCCGCTGGAGCCAGAGCTGGAGCTGCTGCTGCCCACGACACTGGCGCCGGATAGGTCAATCTTGTTGGTGAACACCTCCTTGGAGAGCTTGCGCAGCGTCTGGGTCAGGTTGCGCGAGGCCTCGGCCAGGGTCCGGGTGTCCGAGACGCCCAGCGAGGAGTCCTCGGGTTCGACAGCGGCGGCGCTAACTGAGGGAGCCAAGGTGGCTGCTGCTGCTCCGGCTGAAGATCCTGTAGTGCCGGCAGCACGGGGTCCAGCTGATCCTGTTGCCTGCTCCAGCTTGCGACGTGAAGAGGAGGAGGAGGACGTAGCCGCGGCGGAGGACGAGGCATAGGTGGCTCCACTGGCCGAGGAGGAGGAGTGGTTCACGGAGCACACATGCTGCAGAAAGTGGCTGCTGCTTGAGCTGCCGCTGCTGCCAAGCCCATGCCCGTGGCCATGTCCGTGGTAGTGACGGTGCTTGGTCCTGGTGATCCTATTATTCCCCGTCTTGTGCAGCATCGAGTTCCCGGAGAATGTGACTCCCGCTCCCGCTCCCGGCGCCATGGAGCGTGCCCCGTTGCAGCTGGACTCGGGACACTTGCCGAGGGCGGCCGAGCTGCTGCTGGATCCCGATCTGGCCAGCGGAGCAGCGGTGGCTAGGAGCGGGGCCAGCGGCGGTGCCACCGACGGCGTGGGCAGGCGCGTGCACAGGCACGAGGTCAGCTTGGCGGCTATGGGATCCTGCTGAAAACCGCCAGCGGTGCAGGCTGCTCCTCCGCTCGACGCAGTCGATGACGAGGAGGAGGCTGAGGAAGAGGCTGAGGACGAGCTGGTGGCAGAGCAACTGCAGACGGATCCGGAACCGGAACCGGCAGCCGTCGCGGGCAGGGGAATGTTCTTGATGGCCGTCATCTTGATGGGGCTGGACACGAGATTCGACAGCGACTTGATGGGCGATTGCTCCAGCACAGCCTTGCCCGTGGAAGCCACGGAACGGGAGGAAGCCTTCGAAGAGGCCTCCTTTAGTGCGAAGCCCTTGACCATGTTCTGGGCGGCATCCAGCAGCTTGGTGAGCTGGGCCGGGCCACTGCCGGAGCTGGAGCCGGAGCCGGAGCTGGAGCTGTTGCTGGAGCCCTTTCCCGATCCAGAGGCCGACTCCCCGCCGTACATCTTGCGCAGCGAGTGGCACACCATGCCGCCACTGCCTGCGGCCACAGCCGAGGCATTGTGGTGATGATGGTGATGGTGATGGTGGTGATGATGATGCCCGTGACCGTGCCCGTGCCCATGGCTGTGGCTGTGTCCATGCCCATGACCATGGCCGTGGCCATGACCGTGCCAGGATCCATGGTGCAGACTCGGATGCTGGTGGCTGTGAACGTGACCATGGCCGATCCTGCCCGAAGCACGCTGTCCGGAGGAGCGGGTTCTCGACGATGACGATGACGACGACGCCGAGGAGGAGCTGGAAGAAGATGCATTGGTGGTGGCCGCCAGCACCGCCGACGAGGGGGAAGAGGTGGAGCTTGATGAAGCGGTGGCCAAACAGCCAGTGCCAGCTGGCAGCGAGGTGGCAATCGAGGATGACGAGGATGAAGTTGACCCGGCAGCAGTGCTGCTGCTGCTGGTGCTGGAGCCTCCGCCAGTGGCCGTGGCCACCGTGGTTGCGCCGCCGCCGCCACCCGCCGGATTAACTGTGCTCAGCTGGAGCTGAATAAGCATCATGTGGTCGCCGAGGCGCATGCTCAGGTTGAGCGGAGTCTTGCCGCTGAGGAAGTCATTAACCTGCGAGTCGTTTAGCGATTCCAGCGCTTGCATAACAGTGTTCTCCGGACGCTGGGCCTGAAAGGATACGAGGGGAAGCAGTTGGTTAATAGAAGCATCCAAGGTTTTATCTTTAAATATTTTAGTTATTAATATTGCTTTGTTGCTGCTTTGCTTATACATTGCAGGCAAAGCGTGGAAAAGGGAGGAAGATAGAGGTAGGGCATTACCTCTAATTAATCTTTCTATTAATATAAGTACGTTATTAAAAGAAAACTACTGATTACGGCTGCTTGCTAAGCCTGCTTTGTTGCTGCTTTGCGTGTACATTGCAGGCAAAGTGTGAATAGCAAGATAGAGGTCGGACAGTACCTCTTATAAATTATTCTTTATTTAACTAGCCATTTATTAATGAAAGATTGTTATTACAGGAAAAGATTAAGGCTGCTTGATAAATTGCGCTTGTTGCTGCTTTGCTTATACATTGCAGGCAAAGCGTTGAAGAGAGCAAGAGAGAGGTAGAGAGTTCGGTGGAGAGCGAAAGTTGCTCTCTTATTTAAAGCAAAGATCGTAGGAGGAAAAAGCGAAATGGAGTGGATGTTTCGATTTCCTTTTGCGAACTTTTAGCGAAGCAGAACTCTCTCTCTCTCTTGCGATCTCTCCCCGAAATATTTCTCAAAATTGGCAACACTCTAAATAAAATTACTCTATGGGCAAATTAATAATTAAATTAAAACATAAAATGATCCCTTCCTTTCAGTGAATAACAAAGTGCACCTGTTGGCCTGGCTTTAAAACGGAAACAGGCTTATCACACTTGCATAACGACGAAATACCGCATTCCAACCAGATGATTTCAGCTCTCGATACGGTGCGATTATCGCCTTAACTATTTACTATCCCCCTCCACCCCTTTTAGCATTTGAAAGCCCCTTTCGAGAACTTATTATTATTATTGTATCTCCATTGTACGTGATTCAATGCGACGCCTTTGTGTTGCGATCAAATATTTGCAAAAAGCCAGGCAGTCAAGTCAACGCCTCGATTGCGTCACAGAAAGGGAAGTAGTAAAGGGCAGGCAAGGAAGAAAGGGTTCCCCTACAATAAAAAACTAAAAACTGCAAGTGAATTGTGCTAAATGGAAAAATGGAAAAATGCCAAATGAGAGCAGCTGAAATAAGCAAGCAACAAAAGAAAACAAAAGGCAATACATAAGCACATACTGCGACTCAGTGTTCGAAGCTTGATTTTTGTTTTTAGAGGTCTGGGTCTGGGTTAATTAATCATTTCCAATGCATATGCAAGCGCAGTACAGCGGAGGACAGCGGAATAGTCTCCTAAAAAGCTATAACTCAAACTTAACTTGGGTAACTAATATAAGGATTAATATATTGTTAAGATTAAACCAATCTTGAGGGATTTACTCCACGCTTTGCTTACAAGCAAAGCAGCAACAAAGCAGGTTTAGCAAGCAGCCTTCTTTTAATAACAAAAGAAATGGTTAGTTATATAAAGATAATTTAGAGCTACTGCTCTACCAGTATCTTGCTCTCTCCTCCACGCTTTGCCTGCAATGTACGAGCGAAGCAGCAACAAAGCAGGCTTAGCAAGCAGCCTTCTTTTAATAACAAACTTGCATTAATAAATGGTTAGTTATATAAATATAATTTAGAGCTACTGCTCTACCACCATCTTGCTCTCTCCTCCACGCTTTGCCTGCAATGTACAAGCGAAGCAGCAACAAAGCAGGCTTAACAAGCAGCCTTCATCGGCAGCTTTCTTTCAGGGTTAATTTAATATTTTGAATACAGATTTATTTATCTTGAAGTTTCCCCTTTATTATTAATTTAATATTATAAAAAATTGTCCCATATCAGTATTATTTTAACCCCTGCTGTCTTGCGGTCAGTGAGTAAGAGGGGCGGGACAGGAGCTCGGTCATGTTTTAATTTTTATTGACTCTGCTCTGACACAGTGACCCAATAATATTCAAATGAAGACGACGCCAGCCAAAGGCGAGGGCTTTCAGTTTCAGTTTCAGTTTAAGTCAAGCCAAGATGAGGTTGGAAACCAACATGATGATGACGCTGCTGCTGCCCACTTTCCCTTTGCCATTTGGACCTTATGCAACCCCTCATGAAGTTTCCCTCCCGACAAAAAAAATACAAAATGTATGAGAAAAATAAAAGAAACAAAAAGCTCGAAGCTCGGCCTAGCAACCAACCGAAAAAATACGAATATATACGAAATATAACCAAAGAAAGGTAAGAGAGGCAAGGCAACACAACGCAGCGATTTTTCAGAGTCGAGCCTATTTGGTGACGTTGTTGTTACTGCTGCTGCTAAGTGTACCAAGGTCAACTGACGTCGCACACGCAACTTACGTCATCACAGTCGCAGTCAGTCTCAGTCTCAGTCGCAGCGAAATCGAAATTTTCAAATTTAAAGCCAAGAGCAACACCAAAATCAGCAGCAGCAGCAACAAAGGCAGTCAATGCTGTAATTTATTAACTTTGTGCAAATTGACGTTGGTTTTTTTTTCTCTTCTCTCGTATTTTGGCAGGGAAAATGCCTTTTGGTCAACCGGTTTCTTGGTTGGCCTGAAACTCAAGTAACTAATACATCAAAATCGAAGCCCTAGATTCCGTAGTCAAGCGAAAAATAAGGTTTGTTTTTACTGCCATTGTTTTACAAAGCAGTTGGAGCTCTTTTTCTTTGTTTAATTTAATTATTTTATATATATTGTGGCCTTGGTTTTTATTCTATTGCCAAAAGATTATAACATTTTATTTTTAGTAAATAATACAGACTTGTGCAGCTGGTTTGATTATAAATAATTTCTTTAAGCATGGAATCTTTCTTTTACAATAACATATAAGTAATATAAGGGAGAAAATATCTCTTAAAATAAAAAAAATATATATTATTTAATATAAAATAGAAGTAGTTTATTAATTCATGAAATATATCTATTATTATCAAATACAAGAAAATTATTTGTGCCTGAATCATTACAATATATTACTTTAAAATCTATAACCTTTATGTACAAAATATCTAACATTATAAGGATAAAATTTATAAAATAAATTACATTATGAACAAGGTTGTAAACTAAATATATCTCCACAGAATAAGTGCTTTAAGTTCACATAAAAATGCATTAAGAAATATTTTAAAAAATTAGTTCTTTGAAATAGCAAAAAATAAAACAAAGAATCCGCATAAAAAACCTACTAAAAATGATGTAAATATTAGGAATTAAAAAAAGGCTGCCCTCTCCCGATTTTCTCATCTTTATAACGTAGCGGAAACAATGGGTACTTGACAAAA
Organism: Drosophila asahinai; assembly: GCA_008042795.1. NCBI lineage: Eukaryota > Metazoa > Arthropoda > Insecta > Diptera > Drosophilidae > Drosophila > Drosophila asahinai. Next base: position 5,964 of record VNJZ01002344.1, on the reverse strand, counting down.
AAAAAACCAACGCAACGTAATACAAAGAGAGAGAAAAAGTATTTGTACATTTTGGGGACAAAGCAATTTTTTGCGTTAGTTTTGCGCTTGGCTATCTAGCCGTATCTGTATCTGTATCTTGTGTGTGTTTGTTTGCTGACCATGAAATTATTTTTATTGCGTAGCGTTTTCAATGGAAGTTTCGCCTGCCCCCCTTTTCCCCGCTATAAAAACACTTCACAATGTGTAACAAATTAAATTGGCCAAACTGCGCGGTGCCGCCTGGCGCTGCTTGCTCTTTGATAAGGAAACCAACGCCCCCGCTCTCGTCCCAGCCCCTCATCCTCGACCGCCGACCACTTGTATATTAGTTGGCACTTTTGCTGGACTTTTTTTTCATATTTTATAGTGCCAGGCGGGACAAAGACAAAGACAAAGACCGGCGCCAGCGATGACGCCCTGTTTGCCTCCATTATCGGGGATCGTGCACAGTTTGGCAGCCACTGATGGCGACCACGTAACCTGTTTAAAGGGCGCCTATAAAAATGTTAGCCTTTAATTCAGTTTATTTATTTTTTTTACATTCTTTTCGTACAAAGGGGGTGGCAGTATGCTGTTAATGAAGGGAAAGTTGAGAGCAAATTAAATTTGTAGGTTTTATTTATTTTAATATATTAAAAATACAAAAAAAAAAAAAAAGAAAAAAAAATTAAATAAACAATTAAAAAATAAAATAAAAAAAATATAATAAATTGGCATTCTCAAATAGATCACAAAACAAATTGCAACTAAAAACTCTAAAACCAAATCTGTTTAAGTCAATAACTTCGATTTGCTTTCAAATTAATCAAATTAATTGAATTAATCGAATTCCTACCCGAAGCGCCAGTGTTAATATTTATTTAGTTCGATTAGAGTGAATTTGCACTAAAGAAATCCACATTAAAACAACAACTGCCAGTGATTTCCTTAGCCTTAATTATTACTCATGCCCAACGGCAATTAAAGCGAAACTAATAATAGCAATTTGTAAATGGCAAAAAGCAGCTCTGGAATTGCCAATCGATTCCGCAGAAATGATAAATATAAATGAGCATTGTCTGGTATATAAATATATATCTGGCAACGAGGGGGAAAAGGTAAATCACATTCGGATCAGTCAGCGAAATGAAGTCAATGGAATGCCCGTAATCGTAATAGACATTTCAAGATGGTTCAGTCATCGAAAAGAATGCCAGTTGTTATCGCAATCGGGATGCGAAATTTGTAATCGAAATCTGTATTAGAGTTGTTTATCTCTATATATTTCATATTGCCATCATCGAAATTCTTTAGATATTTTGATTGGAATGCAAGCGAATCGTGATAGAAAGCTGATACAGTATCGGGAAATCAGTATCGATATCAGCATTGAAGATACAGTCATCGATTGACGAGATGATCTGCAAGCTGAGACGTGTCTGCCACATCCGCTTCACTTTTAACAGAGCGCTGTTAACAGAGAAAGAGTGGAAAGATAAACCGGATTCACGGAAATTAAGCGAGTTAAGTCGACTTCTTGAACTTCCGTTTACTCCGTCAAGTTATGAATCAAAAAATGTCGCTTTCAAGTTGAAGATAATGAAGAAATCATGATATGAGAGTTGAGAAGGGATGTTACCGATGACAAAGATGATTAATACTGATACTAAAGCACAGAGGTTGAAGGAGTTAAGTCAGAGATTGTTGTTAAATTAAATTAAGCTGCTTAAAAGCATAAACCCAGAAGCTATCCAATCAAGAGTCATCGAATCGGGGAATAAATAAAGCTCTCTTGATCGTAATACAAACTATATGTAATAAAGAACCCTGATATACTCTCCACAAATAAATATAAGAAGGTTATTCCGTGTGGATCCCATTCCACACCAGCATTCCCGATAGCACTTGACATTCCACAGTCAAGTGAGCTTCGTTCCGCGATAAGATCCCTTCTTCTGGATCCATTGAGAAAAGATAGATAGATGGACGGACAGAAGAAGCCGTTCCTTCTGAGACAAAGACAAATAGAACTGGTTAATAACCTGTCCTCGTGGCTTCTTTTCTTGCATCTGTTGCTCATTCTTGGGCTTGCTTTTTGTTTTTCTTTCCTTTTTTTTACCAAACATACAAAGGACGCATAAATTCGACATGGTGGGCGCTATATTCGATATATGTCCGTATCATTTTTTGGCTTTTTACGAGCAGCCAAGCCATCAGCATCCCGAACGTTGCGTGGTTCCATATCTTTGTTGCTTTGTCTTTAACATATAGTCGCCTCAACTCAGCATGCCCATTCCCATTCGGATTCCCATTCCCATCACCATCATCATGGTCGTCGTCACCGTCATCATCCTCCTCAATCCTCCATCCTCAATCCTGTTGTTATCATGCGCTGGCCCTTTGTCCGCAGCTTGCTTTTGTCTTTGGGCCTTCGTTGTTATGCGACTTGCAATTAAAATCATTTCCATAAATCTATGCAACCACCCACTCCCCAATCCCAATCCCGGTCCCGGTTCTCTTTCGCCAAAGAAGTCCCGAAAAAATAAGCAAAAGTAATTAATTTGACAGGCAAACGCCAGCGCATCATTTAAACGGTATAAATAATAAAAGCGAAGCGAAACGAAACGCCATGCAACCACTCGGAGATGATTCGCTTTTCGGGCAGGGGAATCCCCCTCCGATTCTCTGATTTCTCCTTCTCTCTGTCACAGTCGGTCATGGTGTGTTCTGTGCTGCGACTGACAACGCCCACCCACTTGATTGTCATAGCTGCCAGCAGCAGTTCGGTAATGTACTGGGAGAAATATTAAATAAGTAAATAAAATAAGTTATTTCCCACCAGAATAATGAAATTGATTAAACAATTAAAAGCCAAGAAAGCTAGCCATTATCCTTGCTTTTAATTGATTTTTAATAATATATTATTTTTTCAAATATTTGATTTATTTAAATACAAATAAGACATGTTCTTTCCACAGTGCCACGCCATTGCTGCAGTTGACATGTGTTCTCTGACAAAAAAAAAAAAGAGAAAACCTCGCAACGAAATCGAAAATGATGACAAAAACCACAAAAGGTGGCCCCCAGGGGGCACAGAAAGCAAAGCAGGGCAGCCTCAGAGCTCAGAGCAGGAATAAAGGAAGAGAAAGATCGAAAGAAGTCAGCGGGGATTATGATTGAGCTGTCGAAAAAATACAGGCTGCAAGGTGCCGTCATTCCGCTGGGTTGCTTTTAAGCAATATGGCAGATTTTTAAGTCCATTAACAAATAGGTTTTGGGTAGGAAGTTGCTCAATTTATTTAAATAATAAATAATAATGATCAAACTATACTTTATACATTTGTAGAAAGGTCTTCACTTGATTCAAATAATAAAGATCGAATAAAACAATGACATCAGCTATTTCAAGATCTTGCTAAGTTTTAGAAAATTAATTAGATAAATAAATTTAAGCTCTTTACTATAATTTTAATATATATATAGAAAATCGTTGCTTAATAGGTATCATAGATATCAAAACTGGCAAACATGTAAATGCCATTCTATGGGAAAACTATGAAAATGGAAAGTGTCGACGTCGTCGGCGTCGTCCAATCTCTCATCCGGCGGAATATACTCTATATACGATTTGCCGTTGCCAAGTGTGCATAATATTCCTTTCTTTATTCCGTCTGCCATAACCTCTGCACCCCAGTCCCATCCTCCCAATCCCCAAGTCCCGCACACGCTTTGAGATAATAAACTTTACAAAATATTATTACTGCTAATAGCAGCTGAAAATATTCTTTTTCGTTGCCCACCATTTTTGGCTGTCTGCGATGAAATGTGCCAAGATAAAATTGGAGCAATATGCAAATGTCGTGACAGACAAATGAGTATATATTTAGGCTGTGTATGCAGCAGACTAAACGAATTCCTGCCCGTTGATGCAAATTAATTGGAAGAACTTTTACTTTTGCTCAGTGAGACGGGATTGGGGATGGCAAACAATTGGTGTTAATAATAGAATTCATATTTGAGGGAAGAGTCGATTAATATATCGATATTAAACACATTTTCTGATGTGAGACGGGAGTAGAAATGGGAAACAATTGGTATTAGTAATAGAATCGATATTGAAAGGGAAAGTCGATTAATATATCGAAATAATACTCGTTTTGTGAGTATTTTCCAAAAAGGTATTCGTTATTCTAGCTTTGGAAATGTTTTTGCAAGTAATTCTTTGCATATTTGATAAAATCTTCGAATTATTATCGATAACATCGTTTTTTGCGATAATTTAAAATCTATGTTCTTACTCCGATATCACCTATTTTTCTTTTAGTTTGTTATTCTTGCATTTTATTGGCGTTTGAAAGTAATTCTTAGCATATATCAAACAATCTTTGATTATATATCGGTAATATATACATATATATTTTTAACAAGAAATTGCTTTAATATATCTCTACTGTATTCAAATCCTAGCCAAGTCAGAAACGATTTGCTAAAGGTGAGCCACAAGCCAGAGAGCGGTCACCTTGTGGCTTCAGTCACTCGGCCATTCAGTCAGTGGTGTCAATAAATCCAGAGATGTCTCCATCAAATCAACCTGTCACTTGTTAACACACATTTAACCCAACCAGCGAGCCTGCAGCTCGGGGATGAGGTCCAACAACACCTGTCCGGGTTGACAAGCAGTCGCAACCGAATTGCAATGTCTCGCCTTCTGCTTTTTTGGGCTACTCTCTGTGTTGCTAATTAGAAGGCAATGGCATGCGAAATAAAAAAAGAGGAGAATAATAAAGAATTCGAGTAAGAAACAGAGGCAATGTGACTCAGAGGGCCGAAAGAGATGGAACATTGGGGGAAAGACACTGTCAAAGGCACACCTTTCCCACTGGGCATACAACAATAAAACATTCTCCCAGAAACACCCAAAATAAACATACCTTAGCACAGAGAAAATAATTCTATAGACGGAATTCCATATAGCATAGTCGAAAAATATTATTAAAGCAATTAAGGTATTATTAAGTTCCGTTTCAAATCGCTCTCACTCAAAACGATAGACTTCGGTATACTTTGGTAACATTTTTAATATATAACGGTATACTTCAGTATATTTTGGTATTTTAGTATTAATAAACCCTCCCTTAATGTAGTTTTGTATTTTACCTACATTTCTATCAGCTCTACAAATTCCGAATGCAGTTTTTAGGTAATTCCAGGCAACATTTTTTCCCTCAGTGTTTGGGACTTCTCACCTTTCTGCAGTTCTGGCAATTGGCAATTGGCAGTCAGACCCCTCCAAGTGCCCCGCTCCTGGCCCATCCCTTTGCGGGGTTATTTATTTCGTAAATTTGCGCGACAAACAACAACAGCAATTGCCAAAAAAAAAAAGATATATATATAAATTAAATTAACAAAACAGAACAGAACAGAACAGGGGGAAAAAAAAGTAAAAAGCTAAAGAGACGCAAATTGTTAATTGGCTATTTAAATATTATTTTTTCTTGTTACTTCGTACTTTGCAATTTCATTTTGTTTTGTAAATAAATTTTAATCAGCATTTTTATTGAGTCTTTTTACCGGGATGAGAAGACAAAGAACAAAGCTTGAATTTGAATTTCGGCATTCTTGGAAGAAGAATTTCTTCTAGACTCGATTATACGTGGGCTGCTATATATATTTCTGGCCTAGGCAACACTAAGTGTTGTTAGGTGGAATCTGACATTTCCATTGAAAAGTTCGACATTTTTAAGCATAAACGTACTCAGAACGGTTTGACGTACGACTATCATTTGTGTTGTTTACAGTTACTTAAAAAAATCAATTTCGCAAAAAAATGGAATTAACTCGTGAACATTTTCGTGCGATCATTTTTCACAACTTTCGGCGTGGATTATCACGACAAGAGTGCAGCGATGAACTTAAATCTTTGTATGACTATGAAGCACCATCCTATAGCACTGTGAAAAACTG
>VNJZ01002343.1:0-162571 GCA_008042795.1 Drosophila asahinai | reverse complement strand
TTTGCTACACATTTTGTATGGGAATTAGGCAAAACTTTAAAGATTTATTGTGACTAAACTAAGAGCGTCCCCAACATAATTTTTATACCAAAATGTAAGTTGAAACACCCCCTATCTATGGTTTTTTTTTTTTAATTTTTTGGAAGGGGCCCGTATAATAGAAAATTACCTTATTTTTATATTCTATATTTATTTATACGAATTCACTTATTTGCTGATAATGCAATCGATACACAGCACAGTATTATCGATAATATCGATAGTTTTACAGTTCTAATTCTGATACTGCAACTTTTACTAATCCTTCACTCCTTGCAGAGATCCTCACGCTGAAGGAGCGACTATCCATTCCCACTGGCAAGGAAAACCGCCGCTAGTTAAGCTTATTGTTCATGATTTATTCGTTTTTTTATTGTATTTTGTACGCGTTCAGTAAAAGTAGATATTCGGCTCTAGTCATAATCCTCCTGGACACTCTCTCCCGCATGGGCTGTGGCCACGTTCACCGCCTGGCTGATGTCCTCGATTTGGTTCAGTTTCAGCCGCTCCCGAATCAGTTCGGCAATCGCCTTCTGGGTGCGTCGCTCCAATCGCTCCAGCTTCTTGCTGGCATCTCGCTTCAGGTCCCAGTCCGGCTTCCGCGGCGCCAGATTGGTGATGTCAATCTCGTCGATCACCATTGGCTGCTGCAGCAGACTCAGCTGGCCCTCCACGGCGGCTTCGATGCTCCCCGTGGGCTCCTGGGCCAGAATCTCGCCGGTGGTGTTCTCATTCTGTGGCTTGTAGCTGCGGAATATGGGTCTGCAGAAGGGAACGGGATGTTAAATATGGTTTGTATTAACAATTTCACCATTTTACTTTGGCAAGTTCTCAGTGGTTTCGGCGGCATCTCCTGCTTTGGTTTGTGCCTGTTCGCGCAGTTTCTGCAGCCGCTCCTTGCGCTTCAGGGATTCCTCCGTCAAGCGGCCCACGTTATTGTCCATTACGCCCATAAAATGTTGTTTATTTTTAATTTTAATTTATTTGTTTACTTTTTGCGACGAAGTCTCCGGCTTGTACTTTTTAATCGATAACATATCGATAACATTTAGTGTTGTGCGATATATACCAAATACCGATTAATACCAACAAGTCAGTACAGCGCTAACTTAAATTTAAATTTTGTAAATTCTGGATGATGGCATAAAATGAGACCTGCTACTGAGCTACAGCACCGTAATTGCCTCAAAATATCAGATGAATCAACATCAGTGTGAAGCTGGCTCCTTCTCCAACCTGCACAGTTATTAAATTCACCGGATTTTGTACTCTTAAAATGTATTTATTTATCCATATATAATATCCTTCATTTGGCTTGGCTCACTTGACCGCCCGGTGGTGGGTAATGGTGGTGTCGGCGACATCCTCGCTGCACTGGTCCTTGTCGCCCCATCCCCACACGGGATGGGAGCCATCTCCCGTCCGCTGGACTCGCCGTCTAACCATGTCCGAGGACACACTCTTCAGGTCGTAGGCCCATCCCAGCCAGGCAAAGAAGTTGATAAAAGCCGTCGTTACGTCCCGGGAGTACGGACCCAGCTCGGCACTCTTATAGTCCCACGGAAAGACGTGGTGATAGTTGTGGTAGCCTTCGCCGAAGCGCAACCAAACGAGGAAGGCCTCGTCGGTGGGACTGATCTTCTTGTCGTACGGACGCTTGCCGTACATGTGTGCCGAGCTGTTCACCAGCCAGATGAGGTTCAGGGTGGTTACCCAGCGGAGCAGGGCTATCACGTGCCAGGCGACGTTGAGCGACTCGCCCCACAGATACATCGGTAGCACGGTCGGCATGACGAAGCATATGAGCGGCATCAGGAGCAGGTAGTACTTCTTCTGGAACATCACCAGGCGATCCTGCTCCAGGTCGGACAGATCAATCTGCTTGCCCTTGGCCACCACATCGGGATGCTTCCGGACGCACAGCCAGCCGATGTGCGAGAAGAACCAGCCTCGCTCCGAGTTGTATGGATCGGCGTCCGTCTCCGTGTACTTGTGATGCACGCGATGATCCCGCGCCCAGATATAGACCGCATCCTGGAAGGCCAGCGTGTTGAGGAACAGGAAGATAAGGCGGAGGGGCACATTCGCCTTGAAGGTGCGATGCGCCCACAGGCGATGGGCGCCACCGGAAATGCCCAGGGCAGTGACTAAGGCGGAGACTGGAAATACCAGGAACGTCGTCCAGGTGGCCTTCGTCAAAAGCAGCCACACGCCGTATAACGCGGACAGGTGCAGGATCACAAAGAGCACAATGTTCACCCAAACTAGCTGCAGTTTCCGCCCGTCGGTGGTCTTCAGCTGACCGACATCCTTGACCAGGCCACCGTCCACCGTCTCCGCATCCGACTCGTAGAGCACTCCGGTAGTGTCTTGGTTGTTCGGCGGCATTCCGGCTAACGTTTGAGTCGCGGATGGCCCCGTCGTTTTACTTATACCAAGTCCCAATAGGCGGAACCGAGCAGGTGAAGTACACTTAGAGTTTAAGTTCGCGACCGATTGTAAATGATGTGCCAAAAACATCGATTGCAATCACTACTCATTAATACGTTTTAATTTGTTTATTCGGAACACTTATGTAGAGTGGACTACCTCAATGCGACCTCACGCCATTGAGAGGGAAAGGTAAGTATTAGAAGAGCAATTAATTTCATTAAATTCGAAAAGAAGTGTATGCACATATTTAGGAAAATTCCGAATTCCGACCTTGAATAACGCGAATCTCATTATCAGTCCTTGCAAATGGTATGCAGCTGAATTAAGTAAGGTTTCGGGTACTATGTACCAGGCTTAAGCATATGGATACTCCGTCTCATTTGTATAGATCAATTCTTGATACTTTTTTTAATAAAATAATCCTAGAATTATATATATAGGAGGGTAAAATAAATTTTATATTGCCTTTTCCTCAGTGTACAGAAACCAAATTAATTATTAGTGGGTGTATGTGTGTATAAAAATATTCTCTATAAGTCAAGATTGCCCCCTGTTTATGCATCGCACGCGAACCCACAAAGACGCGAGTGGAATTGATAATATTGAAAATCTTGTCCCGCCACCAAACCAACTATTCTGGATTATAAACAAAGCAATGGAAGCAGTCAAATTCGATTATTTTCTGCAGTTTGTGAATGAAATAGGTTTGGTCATCGGTAATTATTAAAAATCTAATCCAACATTATTATGATTGCAGCTGAGTAAGATTATTTCCTTGTGGCTCTGAAACCAGACATTCTGGTAGCCAAACTTGGCCAGATCGCCTTTTATATACCTGGATGCTTCCTTCTACGGTGTCGAATTTAATATAAAGCTCATGTGACCTTCAAATTCCGATCCAGTTGTTGCTATCTGATTCGGCATGGAATAAAATGCACTGAATTGTCATAAGGTATTATAAATTATGTCCTCTCAGCACAAATTGTTTGTGCTTCCTGAACGGACTGATGGCTAGATCGATTTGGCTTTTGATTGTGATTAAAGTAAACAAAGTTGTTAAGTTCGTTCCAAGACTTTTTTTTTTAAATGTTACATATTATGACTTTTAAAACACTCCTAATATTGGCATTTCCACCAAATAGTCAACCAGGACCGAAAACTAAAAAGTTCACAGTCATCGTCATTTTTTTTTTGAGTACATTTAAAAAGAAACTTCAAATCCAAATCCAAGTTTTCATAATACAATGGTTATTTAGAATATATCAGTGATTTCATGTAAAAATTGGCTAAAAACTGAAAGAACTAAAAAAAATCACTTTTAGCTACCTTTAAAATCATTTTTATATTTAATTATTATGCATGCAAATCATACGAAATGTTTGGATTTTTTCTAACAAATCTCCTCATTGAAATCTATTAAGAAGAAAATAGGTAGTTTTTCAAGAAAATATGAAGTAACTCTTAGGCAAACATTTGGTAAAAAGCTTAATGAATATCTTGAAGCGTTCGCGATGTACCGATAAAAATCAGAAAAAATCTTGTAAAATAAATAAAATAAGAGCTATAAATACAAATAACATTTGTAAATGGAAAACTAGATTATTTTATTGTATTTTAACAGTTTTTTCTATGAAATTTCTTGCCACATTTGGCAGACTTTCGCCATTTTAAAGCTAAAGTCAAACAAGATTTATATTTCTTGTACCGTTCGCGATGCATTGTTTTCTACAAATAATTTCGAAACGACAAGTCTCCAGAGCTTGGCTTTTAGAATACAAATAGTACTGGTAAAAATCCATTGATCGTGCAAAAAACATTTCAGAAAATGTTCATTTTTGTCATATTTTTTCACTTTATTCTGTACGTTCGTCATCCTGTAATTGGCCATATACAAATCGGGCTTTACAATGTAGTGTAAAGCTTAAATGTTAATTTTGGGTGCTATACCCAGGTTTTCCGTTATTTTAAAAGATTACTAATCTGGCTAGAAAATAGCTAAATCACATACGTCGTAAATCTTCACGTTTTTGTTCACTTACGTAGTTGGCTTTTTTAGTGTGACCCGTCGCCGCGGAGGCCGAAATCCGCGCTATTTCCGACGAACTTCGGCAAAAAAAGAAAGGCAGCGAACGGTCGAAGCGCTAAAATCCATTCGGCAAAACGATTCAAAATCCGAAACCATTCAAAAACCGAAACCGGCAAAGTCTACTGCTAGTGGAGAGCGAGAGAAAAACTGAAACTGGGAAAATAAGGCAAACTGAGTAACGCGGCAAGCTGTGAGTGTGTGCTTTGCGAGATCGAATTAAAAGGAAAAAAAAGTGTGCAGAGAAGGACAAGCAAGCGAAAAGGAATTCGTGACTCTCGGCGAATGCTCTGCGTCTCTGCTTCGCCGCTCTCTGCCCTCGTGCAATACAAATAAAATATAATACAGATATAAGCAAATTGCCCGTGTGTGTGTGGCGGCGTGCCTGTCGAGTGCGTGTGTGTGCGAGCGAGAATCTGCAAGAAAAGCAACGCCAAAAAAAGAGGAGAAGCGAGGAAGCGATAAAACGCAGTGGCGTGTGAATCATCTCGAGAAAAGAGCAGCTAATTCGAGTCCAGCAAGCGGGAGCATGGAGCAGCACGAGGACAACTACTTGCAGAACCGCCTCGCGGAGAGCCTGCAGATATCTGGCGGAGCCGGCGAGAACCATTTGCTGCATAACCTGGCGGATCCTGCCGGCGGCGACCTCTCCGCCGCCCCGAAGTCGGAGCGTGACGGCGATGGCGACGAGGACGAGGAGTGGAAGTACATACACGAGGTGCAGCAGACCGAGAAGCTGCAGCAGCAGCAGGAGCAGGAGCAGCATCCCTTGGACGCGGGCAATGGCTTTGGCCAGGATGACCTGATTCGCGGCAATGGCTTGGGCAACGGCCTGGCTGCTGGTCTCAGTCTGGTCTACGAGGAGGAGGACGTGGAGGTGATCAAGCACGACGGCGATCTCTCCACCAACTCCAACACCACCACATCCACGGGCGAGGTGCTCCAGCACCAGGAGGAACAGCAGCAGGAGCAGCAACAGCAGCTTGAGCTGGAGCCAGAGCAGCAGCAGCAGCAGCAACTGCAGCAGGAGGACGAGGATGAGCCCAGCTCGGTGGCCACTACCTACGGCACCAGCAGCCTCAGCGAGAACAACCAGGAGGAGCCGGAGCCCGCTGCTGCTGTCCAGGAACTGCTGCTCGAGGCCTTCGACAACAAGGAAAACACCGAACCCGCTGAGAGCCACGAGGAGAGTCACTCGCAGCTGAATCCCAATGCCGTGGCCTTTGTGCCCAATTTCGGTTCGCAGCCGTCGTCGCCACTGCCCGCCAATGCCGGTGAGGAGCCCCTGCTGGGCCTGAATCCCCGCCAGCTGCTGGCCCCGCTGGACGATCTGGTGGCCGAGAGTCCGCGCAAGGGGTCCGCCCGCGAAAATATGGACACTATTGCCGTGCCCGATGAGATGGAGTTTGACATTGAGGCGGACAAGCGACCCCACGAATTGGAGCAGGATTCTGACATCTTTGGGGCTGGCAACCTCGAGCAGCAGCTGCTCAACGGCGCTGGCAACGGAGCCGGCAACGGGGAGGCAGTGGATGCCCTCGACCATGGACCGGAGACCAGTGTGGACCTGGACTTGTCACTGGACCAGCTGCCCACTGTCGGTGACGCTGCTGACGACGTCATGAAGCAATCGATCTACGCCGAGCACAACGCCTCCATTGAGGATATCCTGAACTCCGTGCAGCCGCTGCCAGAGCAGACCGGCGACGAGAAGGAGCTGCTGAACGTGGAGGAGAAGGAGCACGTCTCGCAGTCGCCCTCCACCGAGGAGCTGCAGTTCCAGCAAGAGTTCCAGCAGGTCCGCCACCAGCCGCCCTTCTTTGGCGGCGCTGGCGAGGATCCCATGCAGGCCTCCTTCTACTTGGAGCACACGTCTCTGGAGGCTCAGAGGGAGCAGGAGAAGGAGCAGGAGCAAGAGCTGGAGGAGCAGCTACAACAGCCGGCCGACACCTCCGATCCCTTTGGCGAGCAAAGCCTGCTGCTCGACACCAGTGCTCCGGTGTTCAGTCCCGAGGCCCATGAGCCCGTGGCCAAGTTGGAGCTGGAATCGCAGCAGGCCGACATAGTGGACATCACACCATCGCCGCTCTCATCCACCGAAGAGAAGCATCTGGTCGAGGACACCAAGGAGCTGGTTGAGGAGCCGGAACGCGTGGAAATCGAGGCAGAACTCGTTGAGGAGCAGGATTTGGAGCTGGAATCCAGGCAGGAGCCTGCCCAGGAGCGTCAGTTGGAGCAGCAGGAGACCCATCTCTTTGAGCCCTTCTCGGCCGGAGCTCCTCCGCAGGTAAGCTGTCAATTCAAAAGCGATAGATACTCAGGGGATGGGACGGGAGATGACTCATTCAAAGTGCCAAAAGTCATCATTATGCACTCGTCATCTGCAACCCCGAGTGGCAGTGCGTGTTCCATGTGTGTGTGTTAATTTTTCCTGCCACGCTTCCTGCCCCGTTTTGTTGCCCTGTTGTCCTTGCCTCTCACCTGGCCAGGCCGGCGGTAAAAGGAGAAATCATTAAATTTGTTGGTATACTACTCCTTTGTCTCTACTCCTGGCATGTGCATTTGCTCCTCTCTCTCTCCCTTTTTGCTGCCTCTCTCTCTCTTTCATATCCTTACAGTGAGTTATCCTGCGGTTAAACCACGAGTAGAAAGTGAAATGTTGTATCGTTACTCCCGGGGGTTTAAAATATATTATATGTGTACATATGGAGCTAGATAAGTTTAATGACTTAATTAAATTTTTATAGTTTCCCCCTTTTTACTCTGCCTACCCTTATTTTTTATGGTTTTTTAGTAACAGCTTACAGTAGTTACAAAAGAATTTGAGAGTTGTGAGGAATTCAAAGCATTAGGGTTAAATAATTACTAAAATGATAAATAATTAGGATTTCCTATAACAATTAAGCAAATTTTCAAACATATACACCCAAAAAAAAATCCATCATTACATTGTTACATGAATTCAATACTCTTGAGTATGAAAAATTTCTTAATAAGATGCTTATTAATTTGATACTACGAAAGTATAAATTATATACTCATCTGCACCAATATTTCATAATAATCACTAACGCGACAAACAGAAAAGCACTAAATTCCAGCTAACGCGATTTCGATGTAGGTTCGTATACAAATAATACTCAAAAATACACAATTGAAACTATAGAGTATAAAAACTAAATTTTGAAGTATAAAATTTATACTAAACCCGTTATACTGCTTGAGTATACTTTTAAGACAACGCGTAGAAAGGTTAAACTCTTGTTTTTTGTTTTTTGTGTGTAGACATCGGTATTGAAAATAAATTATACTTACTAGTTTTTTCCATTGCTAACTATGACAATATTGCCTCAATATTTATTAAAAATAAAGCATAAAATTGCTTAGTATAACTTTTCGGCAATTTTGAGGCTCCACTGTATTGCATTTTTATTCTGGGGTGTGTTCCCTCGAATCGCTCACGCGTCGCTGTCGGCGTCGCTGCTTCTGCGCTCCTTTTTCCTTGCTCCTGCTCTCCATCTGTCTCGGTCATGTCCTCGCCCTCGTTCCTGTCCACCTCCTTCTCCGCCTCCTCCTCGCTCGCTCGCTTTGTTCGCTGCATTCGGGTGGGGTCGTCGTGTGTTTGGTTACGGGTCGACTGCCACTCAATTTTTACACTCAACAGGACACGCAAGTGTTTTCCCATTGCCAGGAGTCGGTGGTGTTAAGGTCCTGGCGTTCTCCCGGGTGGGGTTATCCTCGGGGTTTTCGGTGCTTTAATTTCCATTTTCAAATAATTAAGGGAGGTCCACACAAGGGGGTAGTTTACATTTTATTGTCTTACTTGGTTTTTGGCCACTTTAAATTGTTGACCTCCTCTCTGTACAAATAAATGCACATTTCGGGGTGTTTTCGTTCGAGAAATCTCTAGAGTCCCGAGACATTTAAAGGCAATCAAATTTGGTATAATAAAATACATTGTTTCGAATGTATTATTCAAGCATTTAGCCTACTCTTATTAACTTTATGAAAATTTAAAGACAACTGTCACTTTTCAAGAAAGTGGCTTTCTCTGGAATTTATTAGAATAATTCATGAGATACTAAATTACCAATAAATATAAAATTTTCCTTTTTTTTTATAAGGAAATACCTTAAAAAGCCAAGTAATCGAATTTTTTTTTTAATCTTCATCACATTATTTAGCATCTTAACAAAACATTTGGCTGTATTTTCAAAAAATCTAGTATTATTTATAGTTTTTAACCCTATTAAATTTAGAAACTGAAATATTTGAAACATTTAATTTTTCAAAAAAGCTCATTACATCACCCTTTTAAGTTTATTAATTAGTTAAAGTGAAAAAGTTAAATGTACTTATTAAAAAATACAAATACAATAAAACGCAAGCGAATTGGGAAGCGGGAATCGTGGCGAGTGTTACTACTTTTTTTGGAGTTGGAGTTCGATATCCGTTCCAATTGGGACTTTTGTGAGCTACGGTCAAATGCATATTCTTGTATGTACTCAACTTGGGCTCTCTCTCTTCGGACTCTCTCTCTCTCTCTGTCTGCAATCTGCATGACCAGCAACACCAACAACATGTGTAACAGTAAATGGCGTTGCCAACTGCGGCAAGAGTTGCCAACCTTTTCGCTTGGTTGCAAATTCTCCGGCTCCAATGCACACACACACACACACACGAACAGCACTAGCACAGACACGCTTTCATAATTACAACAACAATAACAGCCAACAGCTGCACTAGAAGGAGAAGGAGCGAGACAGCGATAACTTTAGGTTCATTTAATTGGGTCATATACGGTTTTTCGCTTGCATGTGTATACGATTTTTATGATTTTTGTTGTTGTTGTTGTTAATTCTCCCCTCTCTCTTTCTGAGTCTCCCACTGTCTGCTTTGCATTTGCTTTGGCTGACCCATTGTTGTTGTTATCGGCACTTCCTGTGGGAGTTTTGTTTTGTGTATAATTTACGCCCTGCAACTTAACTTCTTCTTTGTCTCCTGCTTCTTTCCCACTCTTCTCTTATACTTATTTATGTATCAAAGTGATTTGTGCCGCTTGTCTCCTTTTGCAATCGCTTTTATTATCAATCCGTTTTGGCGATTCCTCTCTGCCTCCTGCCCCCCCTTTCTCTTTTCTCTTGCTCTCTTTCTGTTGACCCGGCATTCGTTCCTTTCTTTGCTTTGATTCGATTCCGTTTCGTGCCGCATACCAATTATTACTGTTTATATATGTCAACAATAAGGAACAACAAAACGAGCGTAGCAGACAGCTTGTCACCACCAGCAACAGCAACAACAACGAAAATGTTGTAAACAAATCAAAACGTAAAACAAATATCAAAGCAACACGGAAGCAACAATAGTTTTATCAGCAACACACAGTGTTTGATTTTCAAGTGGAGCGCGACAGTGTGTGTGTGTGTGGTCAAGTGGTCATTAAGTTGTAATTTCGGATTGATCTATTGACAGAAACGAACGATGATTGTCTGTTAATTAGCAGATGATAGAAGCCAGCGGCAGTCCACAGCCACAGATTATGTTAATTTAACTTTCGGCTCCCCTAGCCGGGGGAATGTTATCGAAAAATACATAATTATTAGTTTTCAATGTCAAAACAATTGAAATTTAAACGAGATAGAAAGCTAACTTCGGTAAACCGAAGTTGGTATACCCTTGCAGTCTGCAATTGGATCATTGAAAATCGAACCATTTTAGTAATGTTGAAAGAATATAGAATTTTGTAAATTTTACATTTTACATGTGGAATTTTACATTTTCATATAAATCAACCGATCTCTTCTATGGCAGCTATATGATATAGTAGTTCGATCTTAATGAAATTAAAACCGTAATTCCAGAACCATAAAAACCTGCCATATCTCAAAATTTATAGAAATACGTTGAAAAACAGAGAAGTTAAATTTTTTTTTACATTTATTTCGCCATTATTCCTATGGCAGCTATAGGATATAGTAATCCGATTTCGATCGCTCCGACATATATACTGCGTGCTAAAGATATAAGACTATGCTGAAAATTTCAGCCTAATAGCTCAAAAACTGAGAGACTAGTTCGCGTAGAAACCGACAGACGGACAGACAGACGGACAGAAAGACGGACAAGCAGACTGACAGACAGACTGACAGACAGACTGACAGACAGACAGACGGACAGACAGAAGGACAGACAGACGGACATGGCTAGATCGACTCGGCTGGTGATGCTGATCAAGAATATATATACTTTATGGGGTCGGAGATGCCTCCTTCACTGCGTTGCAAACATCTGGTCAAAGTTATAATACCCTCTGCAAGGGTATAAATATAGAAAAATTTAGAGTAATAATAGTAATAACTTATTCAAATAACGGTCGTGTATAGTTGTATGTATTGCTTTAACAGTGCCCCAGACATGATTTGCATTCCAGAATTCAACACTGATTGCACTTTGCCCTGTGTCACATCGATCATGCACAGCTCTATTTTTAAAATCGCCCATTATCAGAGGCGCCAGCCTCTAATCAGATGATTAAAACCCATAGACAGAGGGGTTGCACTCAACTTTTGTGGCCAGACAAACAACTGAACTGATAAATGCGCAAATTTGTTCACGCGGCCAGGTTATGACTCAGCTTCCCATAGAAAAAGCTGGAAGAGAAAACTACTATAAACTCTCGGCTCGAAACTAAAACAAACAAGGGCCGAACTGAATAGAATTACGCGACTTCAGTTTCCAAATTCAACTACAAATTGTATTGTGGAGGCATCAACTTTCGCCAGTGCAGCAGCAGCAGCGGGTTCACACAATTCGCATGACATTTGCTGAAACCTTTTCGGCTTAATTAAAATTTATACAATTTACATACATTTGCTGCGATATCATTGTGTTAGATGGAATGGCATGATAACTGGTCTCCGGCCCCAGACCGCATTATTATACATTTTTGCTCTTAATATATTTGCTTTTTTTGTTTTTGCTGCCGCTGTCTGTAATTGAGGGAATTTGTAATTTAAAACAGCGCAAAAAGAGTGCGGGTGTGACTAAGCGACCGACCTCCCAAAAATAAGAGTGCTCGTTGGAAATTTCAGCGGTTTTATTCGTTCAATTCCAAGGCCTGACCCCTCAGCACGTGGCTGCTGTAAAAAGGGTTTAATTCGCAGAAATAGGGAAATATATATAACTATTACGTTAGGTTGTAAAGCAAAAAAAACACAGACACACAAAAAAAATACATAAAATATATGAACAAAAATACAAATCACTTTCAAAAATGCTGTAAATCGAATTTAAATAATTCCTACAACATATTTCTGAACCATTTTAGATTACTTAATTCCAGAATTCAGATTGAATTGATTTATTAAGGCAAAGGTTTTTTTGTAGGATTTTACAAGAGAAAGAAAACTGTTTAAAATAACTATTTCGATTTTTTTATTCTTTTTAATATAATATCTATTGGTCTTGAATATTAGTAATAATAATAAGAAATAAAATTGCAAAATATCTTGAGAATTGAATAGTTGTAGTTAGTTAATAAAAAACCGATGTAAGCCAAGAGTAAGTGGCTCTAAAAGCCAAACTCCGATTTATGGCCTGCCTTACAAAACGTCTAAAAGCCTAGAGAAAACGAACTGGCTCCAGTTTTTTGCAACTCGAGAGAGTCGGAGAGAAAGAGCAGACTACAGCTTAGGCTATAATTAAGTCTGAAAATCCATTAAGATTATTAACTCAATTAAAATTGCTGCTCACTTCTTCACTCCAGCGCCGTTTTTTATATATTTTTTGTGTGTTTGCGGGTAATTTAGTTCACCCATACAGCGGAATTTTTTTATATTTTAGTTTTTTAGCCATTCAGCTCTTTTTTTTTTTTACTTTTTAGTAGGCGCCACTCGATGGCTTGCTCGGCTATGGGAAATGCAATTGCCATTGACGGCGGCGGTCTGATTTTCCCTGTTACTGTGCCGGCTGCACGGCCTACGCGACGCGTCTGCCCACACAGGACAAGTGCTTAGAGATGCAGATAGTTAGATACAGACTACCCACCTTTGGCCGTATCACACACATAGGATTGACGCCCAAAAAAGGCATATAAATGTAATGTACTCAGAACAGTCCCCGAAGAGTTAATAATATGTTTACACATATGGTGTTCATAAAATATTTAAAAAATATATTTTTGCAGACTTTAGAGCTTTGTTATAGGATAAAAAGACTTCAATAATAGTTTCGGCCCCCCAAAAAATATTGAAATACAATTTTTATTTATGTATTTAATTATTTAATTAACATCATTTCGTATAGAATATTGCAGAAACTCCTTACATTTTTTGGGAATGTTTCTTAGATAATGTTTTAAAGAGGAGGAAAAGTACATTTATTTTATTTAATCTTGGCTTTCTCGCATAATTTGTAAAAGTCTCAGGTAATTTGTTTGAACGTTGGATTGGCAGCGCTATTATTCTGACCGTAATTGTGTGCGTTTTTGTATCTGTGCACATTGGCCTGTGTATCTGAGCGAAACTCGTTTCATTTTGCGGTTTCTCAGCAGCGACGATGAGGCCCCAAAAAGCCAAAAAGCAGAACAATTGCAGGCCGAGACAAGAAATCTTGCTGCAATATGCCTGCTGCTGCTGCTGCTGCTGTGTGGGTTGACTTGGAGTGGAGTTGATTGCCAAAAAGGCACACGGAGGAGCACTTGACAACGCTTGCCAATCCAATCCAGCAATCCAACCTGAGCCCAGACAGGGAGGAGAGAAGGAGTCCCGAGTCCAGGGCCAACTCTGGCAGACTGAGACGACTTGACGATTAATTGCAGCATTTTACATTTCGAGTTCAAAAGAAAATGCTTTCAGCATCATCGTCGTGAGCTGCATCTCCTCCGTCGCTTGTATCTTGCAGATATAATATCTCATGCGGTCTTTGGCCGCTATATGTGCGTTATCTAAATTTACATTTCTTCCCAAATACATATATGTTTGAGCACATACAGTTGGGGGCGAGGATTATGGCAAATTGGAAAGTGCAAAAAATATGTACATACCTATATTTATAATTTTAAAACTTAGGCTAAATTGAACCTAATAAGTTGCCTATATATGGGAATATTTAACTTGCTATTAACGCCTTAACGATAATATGTTGTTGACACTTGAGTCGCGATGCAAGCAAGTGCGATTTAGTACTTGAAAAATATTATTTACCAGTAGAGACCTGAAGAAAATATTAATTTAGGAATTATTTATAAGATCTTTGGGAATATTTTCCCTACCACCACTGTGCCTACCAACGACACTTATGAGCGCTCTGCACTTTGCCGAGATACAACGCTCGGCTGACTTCCTCATCCACATCCTCCTCCTGCTGGTGTGCTTCTGCTGTCTCTGCCTGGTCAGTGTGTATTTATAAAAATGTAAAAATGCAAAAATCCTCTGCCAAGTGCCAAGTTCAATAGCTTTTCGTACACCACACACAGAAATTCGCGTACACAAAATAATTATTCACAAATAAAAAAAGAAAGGAAAAAAAAACAACGGGAGACAAGATGTCGCTTAGCATGTTTTGGCCCCTGCAGCGCTGCGATGGATGGATTCTGGGATGGATTGGGCGGCCTGGATGCTGGAGAGTACAGCGATCGGGGACTAGTAGTGGATGGCACATGGAGGAGGCTGGAGGCAGGAGGCACCGTCTCCCCTCCTGGCATAAAAATAGAGTTTAATCGCTGCTGGATGTGGAAGTGGAAGTGGTGGGCTGTTGGCACGAACCCATGCCTTGGGGTGTGTCGCTACACCATCAGAGCCTTCTGAAAAAGTCGAGAAAAAGTGCTGTTAATTGAAAGACATTCCAGAAGGAGGCCAAACTATCAACTCCACTCATCCATCCATCTATCTGCCCCTCGGAAACTATCCGCAAGATTGATGTTCTCCATGCCGCGAGCTACCGAACCTATTTGTCATTTAAGTGCCATCCATCCGCTCTCGATGGAGATTTAATGAATGTCTAACAAGACATAACAGTTTTGGTGACAATTACTACCTGACGGAGGTGGAAAAACGAGGCTAGCAACAAAATGCGGGGCTAAATGGCCATAAAACTGGTTAAATTTAGCTGGAAATCATAATAATTTTGTCACATTTAGCGCTTTGGAAACATGAATACGTAAAACGGAAGCCAGCAAATGTTGTTTGTGCACTGTAAAATATATCTTGAGAGTGTTTGTGGGATTAAGTGTAAAATAAATTCTTGCCATCAATGTATTCATTATTTATAAATATTTACATTTTATCGTCTTATCAGTCAGCTCCTAACTCGAACGAACCCCCTATTAATCACACTCGAAATCCCATAAACATTTCCCCGATAATAACGCAAAAAATGACATAATAAAGCGGCCAGAACGATAGGCCAACTTCTATTTATAGTTTAAGTAATCAACGCGAATTCCTCTTCTAATGCCACACAAGTCGAGGCGATCCACAGATAGTTGAAGGAAAGAAAGGCCTCACTAAACTTTGGTCATAAGTGAAGGAAAATTTACGTCTTGTAGCCCGGAGGGGAGTCATGATCGTGTTTGTCATAAAAGAAAATTGTGCAAAATAAATTCCGAGAACAGTATGGCAATGCTGAACCGGTTGACTATGAGTATGACTGCTTTTGGCTCAACCTGCAGGTCAATTTACTTTAATTAATCATAAAAAGCGGAAAAAGTGCGCAGAGAATACGTCAAATTTAATGACAGACTTTCATTTGTTAGGTTTGACTTTAATTTGAGCATCAAAAAATGGAAAAGTCAAAAGAAGCAAGTTGGTAAAGCGACTAATTGGGGTAGGGATCGAATTCCTTGACAAATGGAATTATTTTCCTAGCATTGCTTTGTTTCTTTTATTATTATAATTAAAATTAAAAGAGCATTGCTACCTCTAATTATGTTAAATATTAATTTAAATAATTAGAATTATGGTATTTAGTTTGTGTTTGAGTAAAACCTAGTATCACTCCCTTTTTCTGGACTTCTTTTTCCCCCGAGTGTGGCAAAGAGTTACCTTTCGAATTGTTGAAAGATGATAGCATTTTCCCCTCCTATATTTTCCCCGGCGGTGTGAAGCGATGGGCAGAGGCACTGGCCATTAGCCGCAAGGCTTTTTGCCTCGCCTTGCCTTTTGTCTAGAGTTGGGGGCCAATGCTAAAGAACTCATAAAATTATATATAAAAAAAAAGAAGTGCCAAGGGAGCGTTGCTCTTGGCCGTTTTGCTGCGGGCTGTTGGCTGCTTCTTTTTCTTCCAATTGCCAAACCGAACCGAGCCAAGCCAATGTTCGTGTGCTGGCCAACTGGCAAAGTTGGCCAGGTGTTTTATTACCATTTGCGCTATTAACAATTTCTTTTGGCCAGTGCTCGCCGATGGTTCTCCTTTTCTATCTCATATTTTGCACTATTATGAATTTGCTAGTTTGACTCCGATTTTCCTTCTTACCTACATACCCCCATACCCCCTTTTGCTTTTTATTTTCTTTGGCGTCCATCGTGCAGCTTACCGTTTTGATTGTTAATGGAGGTTTTCGTTCGTTTTATGGCCAAGACTTGGTCTTGAAGTCCGAGTCGGAATCGGAGTTGGCCAACAAAGCCAGTCAATTTCATGGCTGCGGCTCCGTTCTAATGTATCTATCCGACTGCAGTGCGGTTGCCAGCTATCTGTATCTCGCTTTGTAATTGTATCTTTTCGGTCCGTTCTTGGTCTCCGTTGAATACTTTCACAAGAGCAGAAGAAACAAAAAAAAAAACACAAAAACATAAGAAAATGCCAAGAAAATACAGAGAAAACGCGCTGCTAAATCTGTTTCATGTCGGCGCAATAATAAAGAAAATGCAATGTGCCTGGCATTTTTCCTTTATTTCTCTCCGCTTTAATTCCGCCAAACGGAGCTGTATCTGTTGCTATGCATCTTTATCACATTTAACCAAATGGATTTATGAGCTACTCTGGGGCAAACTAATAAACACAGAGTGGGGCCAATCCCAAAGCCTTTCACTTGGCCAAGAACCATTTTTATAGGCCCAGCGAATGGAACTCTGAACAGATTTATCATCGAGCATCGGGCAAATGAATTGGAATAATAAAATGCACTTGGCTTTCGATGGAAAGGAGATAAAATTGAGTGGAAAGCTCAATAACTTCTATTCGTCTGTGAACTTTCAAAGTCACGCCCATTTCTTAATACAAATTTCAATTAACTTTTCGACAGCTGAGATTTTAGTAAACTGTATTTTAATTTATTGGTTAGCTGGACTAAACTTTAAGAAATTTGGCAAACTTTATACTCCCCAAAAAACACTTTCTGTTCGAGTGAATGAAATACAAACTTGAGTTTCATTTTATCTGTCTTTCGCAGAAAGTTTCCCCCAAAGTCATGTTAACATATTTTTTCCATATTCTCCAAGTCTGTAATACGATGTTTGTCTCACAACTTTTTGCCTGTTTTTTTTTCCCTCTCTTTTTTCATAAATCCAAAATGAGTTTCTTCTAATAAATTTATGCCTGAACATTTTGTTTCTGCGGTTTCCTAAGCAAATTACGGAAAACGGCAAAGCGAAGAGCGAAAATTGCGATTTTCTCATATTTATTTTGGACAAGCCTTTCACAAAATTTTCCCCCCTTCCCGAGGGAAGTCGCTTGCGAGTGTGGAGAATGGCATCAGCCCCGAAGCCACAGAGCAGAACATGGCCCCAGTGCGATTCTTCCCCAACTTCATCATCATCGTCGCCATCGCGCCTTTATATTCGCCATCAAGCAACCTCGGGGCAACGTCGCGTTGGGCTCTTCTCCTGAAACTTGGGAACTCTCCAAAGTACAAAAGCAATAAGCGGAAAAACATAAAACAAGAATTATAAAACATAATTAACTTTCTATTCTCTTACATTTCCATACATTTTTTTTCGGCTTTGTTCTTGTAGATTTTGCTATGTCTTGGTCGCCGAACAAGATATCGTTACACACGGGGGGGAAGAGTTGATTTTAATTGCCACCACAGCCTTGAAAAAGGTTCTTAAAAAATGTTCTGTTTAAAGAGAATTTAAACAATGATAATTTAAAGTAAACATCGATTTAATTCTATACTAAAATTTTGTTATAAAGGCCACTAAGTTATTCTTATGTTAATGTTCATTCAGCTTTAGAAAATATGTTAATATGTTTAAAACCTACACAAAATTAACAGTTTTTTGCATACAATTCCCAAGTGGTTCACGAGTTAAATACTTTAAAGGAATAAAAGGAGCTTGAATCTAATTCAGTCAATATTTTACACTTCCTTTTTTATTTATTATTATATATTAATAATATTATCGCAATTGGAATACCAAACTAGACAAAATGAACAGCTTTTTGCCTATAATTCCCAGCCGTTTCCAGAGTTACCTACTTAAACGGATAAAAAGGGTTGTCTAGCTCTTAGAACAAATGCATTTTCAGAGTTGCCTTTGCCTTATTTAAAGCAATATGAAGTTTGGAGCACTGCTGTGGTGCCTAGCTTGATTTCCAGAGTTAATATTTTCCTCAGTGCATTTCACATAACTTCATCATCTTGGCTATAAGCTCATTATCATTGGCAACGTGGTTTCGCAAAATTTTTGGGTTGCTGCTGTCTTAACTGTCTCGTCGTCCGTGGCATCCCCCTTCTTGGCTTTACTCTTTCTTGAATTGTTTTTTCGTCTGGCTTGCGAAAATGTTGCCACGGCCGTTTGCCGGTTTTCCTACACAATTTGCGCTGTGTCTAGTTCTTTTTTTTTTTTCTCTCGCTTTTCGTTCTCTTTTTTTTCCTTTGTTTGGTGGTTATTAATTTTTTTTCTTATATTTATGCCAGCGCTATAATTCATTGAGTCTCAGTGTGAGCCGGTCTGGGTTGAGTTGGCGTCCGACCAAGTATCGCTAATTGTCGAAATTATATTTATGAGGCCGATGGACGGACGAACGCCTGCCACGCCCACTTTCCACCAGCAGCTCACCAACGCTCATTGACATTTTTCGGATGCTGACTAAGCGGAATTTCATTTCATGATTGCTGCGAGCCAGAAAAACAAAAAAGCCGCAGTAATACATATCCGTTGCGAAAAATGTTGATTACTCAGAGGAAAACGAGATCTGCAAAACAAAAGAAAAGAATTCATAAACTGAGGTGGATTATTTCTTAATGAGTGCATCGCACAGCAAGGTTGGGTTCTGAAAATATTTAATTATTAGGTTGAAGGGCTTCTTGAAAGAAATTCAATAAATTAATAAAAAAAATACTTCACTTTGCCCCCGTGGCGACTGAATTTTCTTTCACGGACCAGCGCAATTGCAGCTCGGTGAATGGTGGCTGCTGCAACTTTGAGTGTTAGAACCAGGAATGATGAAAATATCCAACCATTTCAATTAATCACCATTGGAGATTAATGATCCAGCCAGGCAGTCCCTGCAAGACACAATGGGATAATCACATACAAAAGCCGTGCATCTATATTCTATTATATATCTATGCTCGTACGCCGGCAACATGTTGCGTGTTGCTGCCGTTGCATGCATGTGCTGCACCTTTCTGTGTCTGTCTGTCTGTCTGCCTGCTTGCCAAACAATTTCAACATTTATTGCTCATCATAATTGCCGCGGCACAGATAGCCAGGCAGACCCACACGATGGATCACTGGCGATGCAGAGGAGGGATATCCATCCATGAAAGCAGAAAGCAAGAAAGATCGTTTTTTGCATACGGTTCGAGCCCCAAATTATAAACTCTTTGAGGAGGATGTGAATAGTTTAGACATCTTTTCAAGGTTTTAATTCTGATATTTTACTACACCCCAAAAAAAATCATCATAGAACCTATACGATTGTTACATGAATTCTATACTCTTGAGTATGAAAAATTTCTTAATAAGATGCTTATCAATTTAATACTACGAAAGTATACATTTTATACTCATCTGCACCAATATTTCATAATAATCACTAACGCGACAAACAGAAAAGCACTAAATTCCAGCTAACGCGATGTAGGTTCGTATAAAAATAATACTCAAAAATACACAATTGAAACTATAGAGTATAAAAACTAAACTTTGGAGTATACATTTGATATTTTTAAGTATAAAATTTATACTAAACCCGTTATACTGCTTGAGTATACTTTTAAGACAACGCGTAGAAAGGTTAAACTTTTGTTTTTTTTTTTTCTTGGGTGTACTGTTTGAGCCCCAAATTTTAAACTTTTTGAGGAGGATGTGAATAGTTTAGACATAGTTTCAAGGTTTTAATTCTGATATTTTACTAGAATTAAGAGGTTAACCTTACTTAAAAGACTTTCTTACCATAATTTAATAAATGAAATGCAAGTTAATCAGAATTCTACGCCCCTCTAATCTATATCTTTCATATCAAGAAATCATGTTAAAGAAACCGACATTAAAATTTCACTTCAAATATGAAAGTGAGGGAAAACTCTGACTCATTTGTGATTTGCATGAGCATCCGCTATTTGCCAGCGGAGAGCGGCTTCTGTGCCTGTTCATTTTCTTCGCGATTTGTCAACATTTTCGCCGGTTTAAAAATAGAAATTACATAGCAGCCCCATAGCCCCAAAAGAGCAACAAGCAGCAGCAGGCACACACACTGAAGTCATCAACTACACGCACTGGCAAACATATAAATTTACGCACACGCGCTCGTAGGTTTAATAAAAATGCAGAGAGGTCTTTCTCGCTTTATTTGGCATTGTATTTGAAAGTTTTGTCCCGCCGCCGTCGCCGCCACACCACTCCCACTCCTTCCTTGATTTCTTTCGGTTTCTATGGGAAGATACACTTGGAGAGATAAAAAGTGATTAGAAACCTATTTTGGGGGTTATTCTAGCAACAGTTGAGAGTCCAGGAATAAATCAATATAAAACTAAGAAAGTTTGACTGGAATTTATAATAAACAAGTGGGGAATATATCTTAAGTTTATTTAATCATCATTATAAAGTTTAACCATAAGAAAACTTTATATTTAAACCTTTTCTTTGGTTTCTTGGATGATTATCTACTTCTTTAAGTATTTATTATTCCCAGTGCCACCAGCCAATAGCATCATCACCATGATAACATGATCATCATCGCACGCTTGGATCATCAGACTTATTGAGAAACCCGAGACTGTTCCACCCGTCGTTAGCTTTACGCATAATGGAACATTTGGCTATTTGATTGTTATGTGCCATTATTATAATCATTTTGTGCATATTTGTGTGCGTGCCTTTGGCCAAAAACAGTCGACGGTTGTCAATTGCATTCCATTTTTGTCCAGAGGCGGCCTAATGGCCACCGCCAAGTCTGTCTGCCTCCTCCCCGGAGCTCCCTATCTATGTACCTTCCATCGAATGGCCACTGTCCCGAGTCACTCGTTCCCCTTTTGGGTTTCTAACGAGCCATCAGAGACATGTCGAACAGCGAATGTCGAAAAAGAGCGGCGATAGTGAGTCAGTACCAAGTGATTTGTCAAGACAGTCCAACCTGGCTAAAGGTGAAACTTATATGGGAGTTTGATGAGACAGCAATATCCTTCTCCCCTTATCTAATTAAATATAATATTATTTTAAAATATAATTCTAAAATGCAAACTAATAGGGTTTAAGCTTTGTAAATTCTGTTTTTTAAGAGATTGTGATATTTTGACCTATAAAAATGTTTGATTAAATGCTTGATCGATTTTTCAAGTCAAAACTGGCAGTTAAATGTTGACAATCTAACCCAGATCTTAAGCTTTAACAACTTTAAGCTGCCCTTATAGAGTATGGACTGTAGTTGCCCCTAAAATCTGCGACTCTATAAATTGCCTTGCATGCTTCTGTCTGTGTGATTTTAAATTTGTTTGAATTTATAGCCACCGCATACAGCACCATACACCTCGTCATCCCGATTGTTTCCCATGCAAATGTGCGCCATCTGTTGAACTTGATATTTGCGTTTTGCGTTTATTTCACGGCTCTTCTTCGTTCGTTTGTTTCAACAATAAAACCTGCTCTCATTTGGCTCGTTTACGTTTACCTGCCCATTCCCATAATAATTCTCCCTCTCACACCGCACTCTCACAATTCTCTCGCAACTTTCGTGCAATTTCTTCATTTGCTGCGCACTTTTCGCAATTATCAAACGAAAAAACGCGAAAAAAAAATTTGGCATGGCTTGGTGGTCGCAAACTAGAAATTGTTGATGTCATCGTTGCGTTTTTTTTTTTAGTTTTCGGCACACACACAGTGAGTCTCTCTCTCTGACCAATACAAACACCCACAATTTGTTGAACAAATCAAATGTTATTGTTGTTTTTCCTGCCGGTTTCTTCGAGTGCCAAAATGATTTGTAAATAAAGCGCGAGAAGCAGCAGCAGCGAACACTTAAATTTTCGAGAAACCTACAGTGAAATCTCATTCATAATCCGATTGCTTTTACCACAGTTTCCGTTGAAAATTTCAAGGGAATAGCATGTCTTTGAATAACAGCAGCTGAAATATATAGATTTTATTTTATATTTTTAATTCAATCAATATAGGATGTTTCTGATCAAGTAGGTCTACGCTTAATCACAGAAAAAGGCTTTGTCATAAATATTTATATATAAATCAGAGTATTCTTTTATACAAAATAATTATAAACCCTGTTAAAAAGGCTTGAAGAACCATATTCTCTCTCATATTTGTGTAAATCTGATTTAAATATTCTTCAAGACATAGCTTCTCTAATAGTTCAACCTAAGCTGTATGTATGAGCAATAAAGCTTTACTATTTATATTTGACAAGTAGGTTATTTGAGAGAAAAGCAAAAAAACCGGCAAAAAAGCAAAACAATCAATTAACTCACCGGCCGGCACTTTCGGCCAAAGCTTTGCCAGCCACTTGCCTCTGGAACTGATAAAATTCCACGCAATTATCGCCGCTACTAAGGTGCACTGAAAATAAGGGAAGGGGAAGCCAAGGGAAGCTGGTGGCTCGAAAAATGCGCTATTTTAAAACGCGTATTACCTCATTTTTGGCCATGATTGATTGGCAAAATTCATACTACCGCATCGGCTGTTGACGACGACGATGAGTCATGGCCAGTAACTAAAACAAACTCGAACTAAGCCAACAGAGCTCTCCTCTGACTAAGCCGAGTTTTTTTTTGTTTTTTTGTCTTTTATGCTTTTTTTTTTTGGTCTTATTCGCTTCAGCTCACTTTTAACCCCATTACGCTTGAGCAACAGTCCAAGCCGAGAGTCCGCAGTGGAGGCCAAAACAGAGCACTACACTCGGGAAATAAACAAAGCTAAGGCCTATAAAAATGTTTACTTCATTATTAATATAGACATTTTAAAGCAGGTTAAGAATTTCGTATTACAAATAAAAATTTCCCGGCAGTTGGTGTGAAAGAGTAGTTGGGAATTATAAGGAAACTGTGGTTCTTCTCGTTTCAATCGTAGGCTATAGTTTTCAACTATTTAGAAAGTAAAATACAATCTGTTTTGAAAAAGTACTTGGGAATTATAAGGAAACTTTGGATTCCTTTTTGCTCTTTGGCTATAATTTCAAACTATTTAGAAAGTAAAATACAATTTGTTGCGAAAAAGTACTTAAGAATTATAAGGAAACTTTGGATTGCTTTTCGCTCTTACGCTATAATTTCCAACTTTTTAAAAAGTAATACAATAATACAATTTCTTACGAAGAAAGAACTTGGGAATTATAAGAAAACTGTGGTTCCCTCATCGCTTTAATTCCCAACTGCTTTTTTTTTTAAGCTTTACACATTCCCTAGTCTTTTTTTGTGAAGATATTCTCCCCGTAAAACAAAGAAGACTTATAATTCTCAGCCATAGAACTTGAAGAATGTATTATTTCCCTATTTTAGCTTCAGTAACTTGATACTGTAAACAGATCAATATGGAAAGCATATTTTCCCCAAGTGCAGCAAAAGAAAGTCAGCCGGCCAGCCAGTGCGCGAGTGGGCTAAAAGTGGGCAACCTAGCAACTGGCGGCAACAAGGAATTGGGAAATCCGAGGGCCAACTGCAGAGCGGAGCGGAGTGGGCACTGGGAACTCGGGAACGGGCACCGACCGACCGATGGCAAATGGCCCCGACTGGGCTGGTGGCATTTACTGGTCAATGACATTTTAGAGTTTCAGAGCGCAATGCTTTTGTGCTGTGCGGTCTTTGCGTGATAGAGGAAAAGTGCCGGAAAAAATGTTAACGCTACATTTTCCGCCCAGCCAGTTGTCCTCCCTTCCCAGTCCCCCATTCCCAATCCCCAATCCCCAATACCCGACACCTGTGGTGGCAGAGTCCAAAAGTAACGCCGAGTCACACCACTAAGTCACTGACACGTTTCCTGCCGACCCGCTTCTTTCGCCGTTTGCTCAGTGTTCCACCTTTGTGCCGCGTCTCTCAGGTTTTTTTTAATACTTATACTTTATAAGCACTTGTATCAACGTTCGAAGGTAGATTGTAGTTATTTGGATCTCGATCCGGACCCTGCTACACAAAGTTCTCACAAATTCCAAGATTTAGCACGATAGTAAGGAGGGTGCCTTTGAAATATAGACTAATAGATACACTCCTTTAAAATATTTTAAAATTACTTTATGAAACAAGCTTAGTTCCTTTTAAAATGAAGCCATTTTAGGTCAAAATATTCTTTATAAATATTTGATTATGAGAGGAATTTGTAGAGCATGTCTGTGGCTATAAACCCCTACTGAACTATGATTTCCCTTCTGCTTTCTGTTGGCCTGGCCATGTCATCGCTGTTGGCTGACTTTCTGCATTAGTGTTCAGTTTGTTTGTTGGCAAGAATGTCATGTTGCCGCACTTCTGCCTGCCGCTTTCTCACTTTCACAAGTTCTGCCGTTCTGTCGCTGCTGCTGATGTCATTATAATAATTTGTATGCATTGGTAATGAGTGTGTCCGTGGCGTGTCAACCCCCGGGAATGCGATGCGCAGACGACATCTGAGACGAGTAATCGCCAGAGTTGAGAGCAGGAGGAGGATGGAAGACAGGCAGACACTCCCCTTAGTTTTCCCCGAATTTTCCACATCCCACATCCAGCCAAGTGTAGAGAGGGATGCTCTTTTCTTGCGCCCCAGGGTCTGACAATTGATTGAAAAATTCATGTGAATTGGTTGGAAAGTTATTGGAATTTGCAGACAAATATATATAACATTTTCAATGAATTCGTAGTTTTATTTACAAAGCAGAGAGCTTAGGGTTCAGAGACATTTCTTT
Source organism: Drosophila asahinai (assembly GCA_008042795.1). NCBI lineage: Eukaryota > Metazoa > Arthropoda > Insecta > Diptera > Drosophilidae > Drosophila > Drosophila asahinai. Next base: position 137,751 of record VNJZ01002343.1, on the reverse strand, counting down.
TGCTAAAGAAGTATGTATAGTTTTTATACTTTCTGAACTAGTTTCAGCACTGGAAACCCCTTTCAACTTCTTCTCTTAACTCTTAGTTTGTAGGATCCTTCTTTATGGCACGATCTGTTAAATATTCCCTTCTTGGTTAATTCCTTCCTAATCCCCCTTACTCATAATGGGGCATACTTTTGATATTCAGTCACTCTGCCTCCACATATTTATTTAGCTGGAAACTTGTCTCTGTGTGGCGTGTATTTGCGGAGTGTGATTTATTTTCGTTGGCCTCTCACCCAGAGGCCTGAAAATACTTTGTAGCTGCATCTGCCAGATATTTTTACGAGACATGGACGCAATAATGCCATAAGTAACATTTTCCCTGACGCACAGCGCACATTTTGTGTGTGTTTTTATTTTTGCCTTCGAAGACAAACGAGGGAGAGGCGGAGATGTCTTCAATGGGATGGCTCATTGCATTTATCGATTTAACAGAAGCGAGAAGTTGTTTTTTTGGGGGCGCAAAATGAGTGCTAAGAGCCGGGAGGGGTCAGACTCAGACACAGGCCAAGTGTTGTTTTGGTTGTCATTGTTTTTTAGTGATGGTGATGATGATGTACACTTGAATCATGCTTTTGGGGTGTTGGCTAGTATAAAAAGATAATTATACCCGGTAGCCATAGGATACAACTTATAATATAAGTTAGTGGCTACCGAGAATGTATGTAAAGGCAGAAGGAGAAATCTCCGACCCTATAAAGTATATATTCCTGATCAGCATCACCAGCCGAGTCGATTTAGCCATGTCCGTCTGTCCGTCCTTGTGAAACAACAGATATCAGAGACTATAAGAGCTAGAGCTACCAAATTTGCTGACTACATTGAAATCTGTTGCACGCAGATCAAGTTTGTTTTAAGATTTGGCCACGCCCACTTTCGCCCACGTAAATCATAAAAAACTTTATATAAACTATAGTCGTTATTTCCGGCTTAAAGTTTATATATATAATAAATAAGAAGGCATTCGCGGAAGTGTTATGCAAATTTGAGTACAATCGGTCGATAAACATGGGAGATATTAGCAAAAATGTGAGAATTTTAAGACAACCCCTAAGGCACTGCTTTTGCAAGCTGTAGCCGACAGGTGGCGCATTCGAGACTTGGCGCCAACAGAAGAAATTACTAAAGAATAAAGCAAGAAATGACAAAAAATAACATAATTCATTTTTTGACTCCGATCGAGCGAGTTTTTATGCGCCCTTATAAAATGTATCATTCATATTTAAGTATGACATTAAATTGTTTAAGTCGGGAGCTAATTCGAGAGGCGATCTATTTATTTTAAGAAGTATCGAGTATGATAATGTATGTAACATTTTTAACTACCTTTTAGTGTAAGCCACAAACGTTAGGTACCGGGTTTATAAGCGTTTCAATTACCTTTTTCACCCACTCACCTATTTTCTTCTCTCTTCCAGTTGGAGGAGTACGCTGCCTTCAATGCAGCTCCCGGCTATGAAGCTCAACACGATGAGGATACATCGCCAGCACCAGCCCAGGGCATTAATCCATTTGCCCAGCCCTTCACGCCCGCCTTTAATTTAGAGGCGGAGGAGACAACAGCCGCTCATTTCGAACAGCCGGATATACAGGCACAGGCAGCTGGCAACGGCTTCGACGAACTTGAGTTGCAGGAGGAGCTGGCCGAGGAGGACAAGTACACGGCCAAGCCAGATTTCGACTTGGATTTGGGCGATGAGGTAAAGGAGCAGGTCCTACAGGAGCAGCAAGTAGTTACCGACGACTTTGTGCCCCAGGAGCAGCAGTTTACCGCTCCAGAGGAGCCAGAGCTGCCACCCATTGGAGATTTTGTGCCCGTTCCAGAGGAGCAGGTGCTGCCCGTGGCTAATGAGTTCGTTGCTCCTGTAGAGGAGCCCCTGCTTTCCCAGATCGAAGATGCGGTGCTTCCAACCAGCGAGCCTGTGGTGGAAGCTGCTCCAGAAAGCCAAAAGGAGGAGGAGCTGGCCAAAGTGGCTGCCGTTGCCACTGCCGCCGCTGCAGCTGCTGTTACCGTTGCCGCTGTGGCTGTCACTAAAGCCAAGGACAGCAAGCCCAGTTCCCCGGAGACCAAGAAGCCGGCCAGCAAGACCGGAGGAGTCGCTGCCAAGCCCAAGCCCACAGCTGCTGCCCCCTCTGCAATCAAGAAGACCACAACAACCAGCTCTACTGCGACCTCCAAGACGACCACAGCTCGTCCTCGCACCGCTCCCGTGGCCAAGCCAGCGACCACAGCTCCACCTACGGCAGCCACCCGGAAGCCATTGACTAGCAGTGCCGGAACCGCAGCCAAACCATCGGCGCCCAGGTCAACTTTGACCAACACAACGCGACCGGCCACGGCTCCGGTGAGCAAGCCCGCAGCTCCGGCAGCCAGGACCACTGCTGCCAGGACATCGGCTGCCGCACGCCCAGTGCCCAGCACCACGGCCCGCAAGCCGGCCACGAATGGAACCGGAGCAGCCACAACTGCCCGCAAGCCAGCCACAAGTGCACCATCCTCAACCCGATCGGCTCCCAGCTCGGCTGCTGCTGCACCCAAGCCACGCTTGCCGGCCACCTTGAACACGGCGTCGGCTGCGGCGGCGGCCAAGCCGAAGGTGCCCTCGCCCCGCGCCGCCAGCACCGCCAGCACAGTGCGCAAGGTGCCCAGCACAAATGGGACTTCCCTCTCGGCTCGCAGTCCCACCAAGCCGACCACCAACGGATTGGGACTGGGCAAGAGCAGCAGCTCCACCACGACCACCACCACAACCACAACGATCACAAAGACTTTCACGGCACGCCCGGCTCCCAAGTTCACCCACTCGGCCACCAATGGCAGCTCGAGCGCCCGGCGACCCCTGGGCGCCACCACTGGCAGCTCCAGCTTGACGGCCACCACGGCGTCGGCAGCCCTGAGGAAGGCATCGCCTTCGAAGGCCGCCGCCAAGCCGCTGACACCGAAAGCCAAAGAAAGCGCCGCCGCCAAACCATCGCCGGCTGGCCTGAAGGCGCGCAAGTCGACTCCGCTGAAGGGAACCACTCCCACGCCCATCAAGGCACCAGTACCAGTGGCTGCACCGCCGGCCGAGCCTGCTGCGGCCAAGGAGGAGGCGGCGGAGGTCATCAAGCAGAACGGCAACGGTCTACACGATGTGGAGGAGGCCCAGGAGATCCAAGAGCAGCCGCCTGTCCCTGCTGCCGAAGTGTCTCTGCTGGACTTCTAGAGGGAGATTCCAGGAGCTACTTTACTAATATTATAAAACATATTAAGCAAAAGTAAAAGTAAAAAGAGAGAAACTCCAAGAAAACGAAACGAAACGAACAGAGGGAAGGACATGAGGCAGCCAAATTGTGAATTGCTATCCATTCAAGTTATTTACGATCCAACGATGACATCTTCGACACTTCTTGCTAAATATTTATATAATATATATTGATGTATGTTGATAAAGTGCATCCAGAGAGAGCGAAGAGCGAAGAGCGAAGGTAACTTTTGTGCTACGACAGCGTGTGCTCTGTTTAGGTTCATAAGGTTTTTTTATTTTAGTATTTGTTCCTCACCACGCTCTGTTATATTTTGCTCATTTTTGTATCTTTGTATCGCGAAAAACAATTGTCATTTGCCTACCTTTTAAAGAAAAACCATTAACGGAACAAATTCCCAAAAAAGAACTTGAAATCGAGAAAAGCAAGGAACCAGAAGAGGTAAAAGGAAAGCTAAAGAAAAGAAGAGAATGATAATCCAAGTTTAACTGTAGCTATTATAGTCGGCGTCCTAAAACGTAAATAAACGACAAACTAAACAAAAAGAAAAAAAATAAAATAAAAAACAAAAAACGAATCAAAACTAATCCAACAAAAAAAGAAGGCAACGTATGTAATTTGCGCAGCTGAAAATGTAGACTGCTAACCAGTAAAAAACGAAAAAAAAAGAACAAAAACCAATTAATAAGTACCCTTAATACTGATCAAGAAGAATTCCCAGCACAGTTCCCTTGAATTCTACATGTTGTATACGTTCCTCCAAAAGTTTACTTAAACAAATTAAGCTCAAACATTCTCACATATTATTGGTTATAAACAAAACTAAAAGAAAAACTTAAACCCCAGTGTATTAATATAATTTCAACAAGAAAGAACAACAAAAATCTCTGAATGTTTTCTGTTTTAAATATGCTTCTTTTATATCCGTTTTTGCTAAGAGGTCCTATGTATTATTATTTTTTAATTTGTTAATTATGCCACACGAAGAAAGAAAGGAAAATAAATAAGAGAAGATCATCAGCCACATTTAATGTAACTCCAGCACCCCACTCTATAAACACACACACAACACCCTCTTTCTCTATATGCATATTGTATGTTTAAAACGATATTACCAATTAAAAATTAAACAAAAACGAACAACAAAAAAATACTTAAAAACGAACGAATACTCTTTTGATTTGTTTTATTTTTGGTTCTATATTTTGCCCATTTTTTAGTTTTTACCCTGATTCAGAGACGATATATAATGATATATTTATGTGGAAGGAAAGATACCAAAGCGTCAACGACTCGAATTTATTGATAACTGAGAGAAACCAATTTTGCCTGCTTTTGTGAAAGTAAAACGGATGATTTTCTTAGTGATTAAGTTGCTAGAGTTGAAAGTTTGCCTATACCTTATACATTACATATATAAATCAAATATACAAAATAATAATAATAATAATCTAGTTTAGAGAGAGTTACGTTACTCGTAGTTGATTTGCGTTATGGTTTCGCCCTAAATCCCGCCCCAGTGCCCTTCACTTTCATTTGCCTTATTATTAGTAGTGATTTGCTAACAACTAACTAAAGCCTAAGCTAAATTACGATAATTACATTTACATCTATTGAAAAGTTAAGTCGAAAGCCACATGAGAATAGAGAGACTTAGAGGCAGCCAACGAAACCCCCTGAAATCCATAAAAATATGAAACCCTCACGGCCGCAATTAGTTTGGCTTGAATGGGCAAAAATAAATAGCTCCAATCCGACCCCGGTCCCGACCATTATACCATTATCGTCAAGTTCAGAGACAGACTGATTTAGTGACTCATAACCCGATACTGCCGTGGGCTCTGTGGACCGAACTGGACCCAATCTGGACCTGTGCTCCTCTCCGGTTGGCTGGCTGAACTTACTTTCCGTTGCATTTAGACAAAGGAACGTTTCTTTTTTATATATATTTACACATACACGTAATGGCATGGAAAAGCTCTTTGAAAATTATTAACAATTACTAAAAAGTGAAAGCAGAGAGTACGCGTACTAACCTAAAATGATGAAATTAAAAACGAATAACTAATACCTATAATTTATCGAATTACATATACAAGAAATATACAAAAAACAAAATAAATACATATATATAAACCGATATACATCTATCTATACCATAAATACATATATATCAGACAACAAGAACATATTTGTGAGTGTAGTGACAGCAACCAGAATAACAACAAAACTGAAATTAACAGATATTACAGAAAATTTATTACTAATAAATGTTAAATATACAAAACAAAAAAAAAACACGTGGATTTTTAAACAACTTTTGTGTCCTTGAGGGAGGGTATGTGATTTAGTGGCTAAATAAAAAGGAATATTTTAGAGTCCATAAATATATTGCAAACAGGGATTAAATCAATGGTCTGGAATCTATGTAGAAATCTCTTTAAGACAGCAAGTACATGACTTCAGAGCACGGTTCTATTTTGGAATTTAGCCTTTTATTACCAAATATAGCCTGCACATATTATGATTTTTGTTCTGCAAATATTCTGCCTTAAAATGATAAACATTACTCTAAAAATAGACGCCCTGCTTTATTGAACCTATTTGATTTAGCTTTTATTCCAGTGCGAATGTTAACTTTTCAGTGGGGGAACCGAAAATATGGATTACAGATGGAGTGAAACAGTTGAGATTGGAACATCACAAATTGATGGTGGAATATTTTGAGAAAATTTGGAACGAAAATATATATGGAATTTGACAACTGAGACGGTGTCATCATAGGCGGTGGACGGTAGAAGGGGAATGGAGCCAAGTGTGATTTGACTATTACATCATCTCATATCGAGAATTTAAAAGTTTAGAGACGTATGATGATTAGTATTACCCTCTATGATTTACGAAGTAAATACATACTTTTATTATAGCTTGGAATATTTCAGTAATAATGCCAGACTTGACTCTCTGAAGACAGCATTAATATCTTTCTAAAACATAGAACCGTTTTAAAATCTTTAAGTTTAAGGTCATAATCTATGATCCTTTTCCAATAACTCACAGGTTATCCTTTTGATCTCATAATTCTATAAAGATGTTTGTTAGTCAAGTTACTCTTGGGAGAAAAATATATTTCTGGCATTAAAAATAGTTCTGGGGACGAAATGTTAGTTTTTGATACTACCTCTTAAAAACTATATATGGTAGATTTTTCAGACACATTCTTATTCAAATATATATTTTCTAAAATTCATTTCTTAAATTAGTTTATATTTTTGTCCACTGGCTGTAGCTACTACTATTACATTCCAGGAAAAAAGAAATCAGTTTAACTGCTGTAAAGATACTTAGTACATCGAAGAATCTATCTATCTTTCTATCTTATTTGACACCCCAACCCTGCATACTTTAATTAGTCATCGTCCGGGTCTTGAGCACCTGTGGGCAGCGCCATTAGAGCCATGGCCAAAGACAACCCTCAAAGGGCGTTATGAATTGGGCTCATTATGGCCAGTGACCTAACCAAGCCCTCAGAGCCAGTGCCCCTCCTCATCACCATCATCGGCCGCCTCTGCTCATTTGCATTATGGCCAAGATGGTATGGAGAACAAAGGCGCGATGTGGCCAGCCAACTGGAGGCAGGGCAGCAAAGGGGTCTGGCGAGGATGGGGTGCAATGGGAGCGCCAAGCTGGAGAAATGAAATGTTTGCGTGTGGAGTGCGGCGTCGTCGTCGGAGCTGGCTCTCTGCCTTGCATGAATCACTCGACCGGCGACATCGTGTGCAAAGTGTAATGAATCACTTGTCCGCGGGTAAGAGGGAGCTGGCCGGGCCCGCCGGTTCGAGTACCCCCCACAAAACGCAACACACACACACACAAAAACACTTATAACCCCATTCACTTAGCAGCCGGTACGTGCCGGTAATTTACAATTTGTGCCCGCCCCAAAGTATGGCCATCTCCAAATGTGCCAACACACTTTTGTTTACATCCATCGAAGCTTCTTTATAAGCCCAACACCAGTTGATATTGGCTAAATAGGAGGGTTTTGAGCTTGTGGGAGATTTAATAAGGAATATTTTAATAAAAATTAATAAGGTGTATGAGGATCATACTTCAAGCATCAATCAGCTTCCCTGTTTGAACAGAAACTTTGTTTCTCTTTTGTTGAACTTTACTTGGGACGCTCTTTAAATAGCCACTTGCAGAGAGCAACTCGTTTTGAGCGATCGCGCATTGAGAGTCAAAGGATGAGCATTACAATTATATAATCAGCGAAAACAATCTTTAATAGATTCCTTTTCCTGGAAACAGAAACAGAGAACAGAAGAAGTATGCACAAAAGAGAACAGAAGAATCAGTGCAAACACATTGAAATTGTGTGGCTAGATTTAGCCTTTTTTTATAGTTAAATAGCAAATTTTTTAGGTTATAGCTACTTTTTTGCCATATTTCAATATATTTTAGCTCATATTTAGCCATAAAGTGTTCAATTTTCACTCATATAAATGCTATGTTGGCATTTGACTATAGTGTTGCGGACCACTGTTTTAAAACCAATTCCAACTCACTTCCTTTTTGAAATACTCCCAATTAAGGCTACATTTATACCACATACAATAATTTCCACATTACAAATGATTTTCTGGGCTCTTTTTTATTTGTTTCCTGTTGATAAAAACAGTTTAAAACGTACAGTTAGTATTTATATATCCATACAACGCTTTGTAATGGAAGCACTTATAGTCTAGATCCGCTGCATCACGTGACATTGGATTAACGGGGGTTTTGGGGCCCTGATGAAGGACAAACTTAGGACTACACCAACTTCGGCTACTGTAAGGCTCTAAAACTTGGGACGCTTGACGAAGGGCTTGGCGCCATTCTCATGGAACGGACGCTTGAAGGGCTGCTTGTTGCCAAAGCTCCTGTTGTTGTTGTTTCCGCCGAACTTTCCGCCATTACGCTTCTGGCTCATGATTCTGTGCTTCAGCATCGAGTTGGGCTCCACGAACAGGGGCACGTTGTTCAAGACGTGCTCGTTGAGCAGGAAGGACTTGCAGAAGGCCTCGTCGCTGCTGAACTTGATCACGGCCTTGTAGTTCAACATCTGAACGCTCTCGATGTCACCGTTTTGGCCAAACACCTCACGCAGCTGGTCTTCAGTCGCTTCTAAAAGAAGGTAAATAATCGGATTATTAGATTTGTAAACACCTCATTTTATATTACACGGTCACATTAGTGACCAAAATTAAGCAAGTTTTTTAAGAAAAGAATATACGGTCACTTTGGCAAAAGGAGCGATCGACACTTTTCGTATTGAGAAAAAGAACAGATTTATAAAAATAAAAGCCACCCGCCGTTATTATTTTGAAATAAAAACCCGGGAGTTTACAGATTTTAGACTTATTAATAAAGTTTCAAGTTCAAAAACTCACCGCTGGTCAAATTCGTCACCAGGATGGCACGTCCCGAGCTGTTGCGTGCAAAGCGCGTCAGTTTCAGCTCCAGGTTGTTCACCGTCTTGCCGCCGAGCTGGGCCAAGGCCTTTGTGGCGCCCTCCTCACCCTTGAAGGTGATGAAGGCCAGCACCGCCTTGCTGCACACCACATCGGTAACGTCCACGTCGAACTTCTTGAAGATCTTCTCAATGGCATCGGAGCTGTAGGACTCGTGCTTGCCGACATTCTCGAGGATCAAAGTGGTTTCCGGGGTCTTGACGGCCACCGATCGGTGCGACTGTGGACGCACGGTGATGAAGCGCGAGAAGAACTCGGTGCTGTGCAGCGAGAGGGCTTTCTGGGCATCGCTTAGGTTGGCGTAGCGCACAAAGGCCTTCGGGATGGTCTTGTTGGTGGTCCTGGTAACGGCTTCCACCGGACCGATCTTCTCAAAGTGGGCCTTTATATCATCCAAGGTAACCTGGGGTCCAAACAGACCCACCACCACGGTTAGCTCGTTGTTTTCCTCCCTGGCGCGCAGCTGGCTCACGGCAACCACCTTGCCGCAGAAGGTCAGAGCCTTCTCCTTGGCCGCCAGAGCAGCCGCGGCACCAGCGGCCGTCTCGAACGCAACAATCACTGAACTCTCGCCCTTCTTGTTGGTGATACGGTTCAGAATGGAGATCGGTCCGAATTTGGTGAACAGGGCAACCAAATCCTGGTGTTTGACCTCTGAAAATAAAGAATATTTTTAAGGTATAAGAAAAGAATAAAAAAAATGATTAAAATTAATATTTACTCATTGGGAAGTTGCTGGCATGGATGATCTGGTTCTTGGGGGTTTCGGGGGGAATCCTGCCAACGGGAATCTTCGGAATACCGCCCTTCTTGGCCTTTGAATCCTCGGCACCGGCCTGTTCGGTCTTCTTGGCCTTCTTGCCAACGGGCTCCTCCTCGGGAGCATCGTCTTCGGAATCGTCATCATCATCTTCATTGACTTTGAGGTTGCCAAAGGTGGCCTGGCCAGGCTCCAGCTCATCGTCATCATCATCATCACTATCGTCCTCATCATCCTCCTCAGCCTCGTCATCAATCAAATCTCCGGCATCCTCAGCCTGAAAGTATTAAAAATGTTGTTTAGTTGAGAGGATAATTACTTAAATACTTAAACCAAAGATAAACTTAATAAAATTTAGGAGAATAATATTGCGAATGCTTCCTTACTCTTTAACACAAGTTATTTAATATTATCTTTGAAATGAAGTGTGTATTTAGATGCTTGTTTTTCATATTTTAAAAGATAAAACGGCTGTAAACATAATTTCAAATAAACTGCACTTGTCTTAACGAGTTTATACTAATTTTATGGCACAAATGGCAGGTTTTATATGGAAATATTCAAGTCTGTAGTTATTTCCATAACGTGCGATCACAAATTTAACAACCATGTGCTTCTAAATGTTCCCTTTATTGACTATCCACTGTATGGCGCGACACCGACACTGTAAACCTGTGGTGCGCACACAAATACACACAAGTATTACATGTCATTGTATTTGTGTGGCCACCACTGATCTAAATGCATTAAAGCACATGAAAATATATTAAAAAATGTGTCAAAATCAATTAACTTTTAAGTAAGGTTAAGAATAAAGCATGAATAAATAAAACAAGTGTAAATGCTCGAATCACAGCAATTAAAGATTACAAACAGAACCGCATGGCAACAGCGTCATAGGGCCGCAGGAGCCCCAGTGGCGGGAAAGCACGTTTTTCTCGAACATACCTGAGAGTCGCTGTCCTCCTCGGCGTTGCCGCCATTCTGCTCCTCATCCTCGGAGTCGTCCTCGCTGGACTGCGGCACCTCCTTCACCGGCAGCTTCTTGCCCTTCTTCGACGGCGACTGGGCAGCCACCACCAGCTCCTCCTCTTCCTGCGGCTTCACAGCCTTGGCGCCGCGCTTTGCCGGCTTCTCCACTCCGTTCTTGCCCTTGGCGGCTACGGCTTTCTTTTGGGCCATTTCGTTGCTGTTTTGTGCTTCCGTTGGTCGAACTGATCAAAATCAAGTGAGTTTAGCGCAAAATGTCGCCGCCGCGTGCTCCGGTAAGTGAAAATTCGAAACGCACGTGGAATAGTGACCAGTGTGACCGCGCCGTCAGTGTTGCCAGATGAAAATGTTGCTTTCCCCTAAAAAATCTCAAATAGTTATTTTCCCCCTAAAAAATCCATTTGCATTCGCCTGGCGCGTGGCAAAAAAAGCGCGTTTTTGAGTTTCTTTGGTATTTTTACTTGAAAGCTGATAAGTACACACTTACTATTTGAATCAAATTTTTGTAACGGATAAACTGTCAGAACCGTCAGAACATCTCGAAAGGCAGTCGGTGAAAGGCCTCCGCAGAATCAGTTTTTAAGTAAGTCGTCAATGATACCTGAAAAATAAATCGTTAAAAAATCTATAAAAGATCGTTAGTTTTAACTTACTCGTCACGTCCTCAAGGGCGTGATCATAATCGGTCATAAGGAGCTGGTGGCGGCCTTGCCGGTACATGAACAGCAGGAAATCCAGGTAATCATTTGCATGTTCAACAGGGAGAGCCCCATTTTTACGATCGTTTCTTTTCTCAGGAAAATAATGATATTCAAGGGTCGGATGAGGCTTCGATATGGCCACCGGACACAGTTAAATGAGTACGTAGCTTAAACAACTTGAAGTTATCAAAAACGTACGGAAAATGGGTTAGTTTTTGTGAGACCGGTTAAAGGCTGCGAAAACATCGATGGTTTGAAAGTGGTGCTATGATACAAATAATTTTCCTCTTCACGACAGGAAGCTTTCTCTTTAATGAAAAACTTAATACGTGGCAACGCCTTTTCTAACGGATTTCCTATGACCGATATATTTACAGTGTTGGTAAATAGCAGTGCTGCCAACTCTTCGGGTCACAAAAAACTAAACTCACCAATGAAACAGATATAAAATAGCTTTCTCGAGTGTTTTTAGCAGTTTTTTTTTTATTTTCAAGGGGAAGAACCAGAAAAAGAATAAAACAGTCACTTTTCTCAAAAAGTATGGCAGCACCAAATGTCGAGTGTGACCTGTTGCGGCGGGGGAGAAAATCCGCTCGATTTCTGGCGATTTTCCATCGACTTTGGTATATTTACCTCCCGGGCGGTGTTGGTAAATACCGAAATAAGTATACACATAAAAAATTAAATTGCAGCACAGCACCGCAGCGCACACATATATTTATAAAACGTCGCGACGAGTCCAAAAAACAAAGAGCGGAGTGCGGAGCGGATAAGCACCAGAGCAGCGGCGAAAGGATAGCGACGGAGGAAGCGGACGCTTCAGGAGCAACACACAACCACCAATGAACACACTCAGCGCCAGCACGAACGGTGGTGGAGGAGGAGGAGGAGGAGGAGGCGGAGGAAGTAGTGCAGGAAGTGGGGGAAACGGTGGCAGTGGCAACGGAGGAGGAGGAGCAGCACCTGGCAGCAATGGCTCCAGCACAAATGTGACAGCTGCCGGGAATGCCGCCGGCGACGAGGCTGGCGGCGATGCCAGCTCGCGCAGGCAGGCGACGCGCGTCTTCAAGAAGAGCTCCTCCAACGGCAAGATCACCGTGTACCTGGGGAAGCGTGACTTTGTCGACCATGTCACGCATGTGGATCCCATCGACGGAGTGGTGTTCATCGACCCGGAGTACGTCAAGGATCGCAAGGTATTCGGCCAGGTTCTGGCCGCCTTTCGCTATGGACGCGAGGACCTCGACGTCTTGGGCTTGACGTTCCGCAAGGACTTGTATCTGGCGCATGAGCAGATCTATCCGCCCATGCAGCTGGAGCGCCCAATGACCCGTCTGCAGGAGCGTCTGATCAAAAAGCTCGGCCCCAACGCCCATCCCTTCTACTTCGAGGTGCCGCCCTACTGCCCCGCCTCCGTCTCCCTGCAGCCGGCCCCCGGGGATGTGGGCAAGTCCTGCGGCGTTGACTACGAGCTGAAGGCCTTTGTGGGTGAGTCGTCCCCGGATCGTTTTGGTGGGTGTGTCCCCGCAGTCGGTGTCCATTTCCATGTCGGGGCGGTCAGGCAAAGTCAAAATCATTGATGAGCCAGTGCAGCCAGCCGTCGATACAGGCGTGTGTGCAATATATGTACATGAATACGTAGTATCTGTACATTCCGCATGTACTCGTATATATCTACTGACAGAGGAGCCTCTTTGAAGAGAATTGAAAACTTAATTCTTAAATCATTTTAATTCTTGGTTAGGGTTCAAATCAGTCTGTTTATGGAAGTACTTTACTTTTAATGAGTTTTAAATATGTTTGCTCTTATAAATTTAGTATTTTAATACTTTTTTATAGTGGCCGCAGTTAAAATATTAAATTTGTTAGGTGTAAATCATGGATTTAGGTGGACTTGAACAGACTTTTTAAAACTTAACAAACTTAAACATTAATATATACAATTTGGATTCGTTCAAACTTTAAAATCTCTTCCTAGAATATTTTAAACTTACTTTAAAACGTAAACCTAGCTTATGGCTACTTTTTAAAGGTTATTGCCTCATTTTAACACCGCTTTGAGGTTAGAATTCAGTTTGAACTCGTTGACGTTTGACCTGTGGAGGCTTGACTGTGCATGGCTTATTTGTACGGGTGTGTTTGTGGTGGTTTTTGTGTAATTTAGCGCATGTGTCACGCGGTCGGGAACGGCGGGGTTAATTAATCCAGCTACGTCGGAGGGGGGCTGCGCAGCGCAAAAATGTCATTGGGCTTTGGTGACGCAGCGTCCCACCTAATTGGAATTCGACGCTTCTAATTGGAATCCGACTCGGCCCATTGTTGTTTTTGTTCGCTTTAATTAGGCGCCGCAGTTGACTTTGCTGACGTTTTTTTTTGTTTTTTGTTTTTTAATTCCATATCCATATCTACACTCGCTGAATGCTGAAAACGATTCTTGGTAGCTTTTCGGGGTTTCTATTTTCCGCTTACATTGCTTCGCGCTCTTTGTTTTGCAATAATAATTAATTAATTTGTAAGAAATTAGCGTCAATTGTTGGCTGCTCAGCGAAAAAAGTTACACGCGCATATTTGCGTTTCGCACGCGCACTTCCCCAATCGCCGAAGCTCCTCCAGCCAGACGATTCCCTCGCAATATACATATATGCACACATGTGTATATATATTCAGTAAACATTACTATCTATTTGGTTTGCCTTGCTTTGTTCGTTAATTTTTTGGTGGTTTTATGGCTCCTCTGCTTGGCATTCCGTTCTTATCTGTCGGCCAATTTGCGAGCGCCCATAAAAAGATTAATAACGAAAGAGCAGCAGCGATGCCAATTGGCGTTTTGGGTGGGCTTTTCCATACCTAAGCAGATAAATTCTATATATCCCAGGGATATATCCAATTGCTACTGCACTACTTCACAAGGGTACAGTAGATAATGCCGGCAGGGTCGCAGCAAGAGGTTAAGGCATCATTGGAATGTTCTTATCTTCGACCGCCGACACTTGTTGCATTTTTCATGAACTTAAAATGGCAAATATATTATCTCAATTATTATTGTTAAAGTAAATAAATCACAAAGGTATATAATTTAGGCAAATGTTTTTCCCGAACCAAAGACTCATGTAATTTCCTAATTATAGTGTTATCACACTTTTATCGTGGCGTTATTTTTAGTGGGCCATAAATTAGTTTTTTTATCAGCTTGTTAGCTTTCCCTAATCACAGTGTTTATATAGAAAAGATTTAGATAACATTTGACCTGGTTTGTTTGTTATTATTTAGGCAAAGGCGGGCTTGATTTATTATTAGTTTTGTTTATGGGAAATATATTTTAAATAAGCTTTAAATAATAAGGTAGTAGTACAAACTAAAAGAGGAATTTTGTGGCTAAGCTCGGCTTAGGGATATTTTATTTTTATATTATGTTCTTACTTAAATAGAAATTTCTAAGATCCAAATCAGGCAAACAATGTGGAAATACGATTTATTATTCAGTAATTCTCTGAAATCAGTAAACAAATCTAGTTTACAATCGCCCTTTTTCGCCTGTAAACTCTAGTCTTACAACGCTTCCAATAACCAATATCCACTGTAGACTGTATCGAAGATCCAAACAATGTGTGTGGGGATTTTCTATTCAGTAAGTAATTCGCAGAAACGATTTCTCAGCGCTCTGGCCGTTGCTTTTATTTACTTGACTCTGGCGTCTGCTGATTTGTTTATTTAATGTGCCTCGCTTCCATGTTTTTGGCATAAACAATTAGCCTGTGGGCCCCCCCTCTTGACGTAGCACGATTTATGATCTTCCGAATGGAAAGCATTTCGTTTAATTGGCATTGAGCTGCCGTCTATTTTTGGCCCTGCCAAACATCTCTCTGTTTTGCAGAGTTTGAAGATTTCACGGAATGTGGATCGCTGGGTGATTCAGTCACTGGACCAAATCAGTGACGCACTTGACTAACAATGTTTGAGGGGAATGACAGTGACGTGACACTAGAGGTGTCAAACTATCGGTGGCACTATCGATAGTATCGTACTCAGCTTGCACCATCGGTAGTTTGAAAACAATCGCAATAGTATCGTCCCCATACATTATTATATTTGTTAGCTTGGAACCAAACCAATTCTCATTTGAAAATAAAAACATAAATCACAAGATACCAAAACTGAAAAATTTGTCTGACTAATTTTATTAATTTTTAAATTATTACTATATTAAATCTTTAGCCTAAAAATCTTTATCATATTACTAGGGATACCCTCAACTTCGTTAAGTATTTTATTAGATGAACACCCCGTTTTTTACAAAATTAAATAGGTCGGAACTATCGCGATAGTATCCATAATTTGCAAAAAAAAACTCAAAACTATCGTTGGTGCCAATACCGGTAGTTGTGGATCGCTGGGTGATTCAGTCACTGGACCAGATCAGTGACGGACTTGAGGGAATGACTTGACACACCCCCTTAGAGAGCCGCACGAGATTTCTTGGAATGGCATTACTAATCCCATATTTTTCCCCACGTTAGGCGAGCACGTGGAGGACAAGCCGCACAAGAGGAACTCGGTGCGCCTCACCATACGCAAGGTCATGTACGCCCCCTCCAAGGCCGGCGAGCAGCCATCGATCGAGGTGAGCAAGGAGTTCATGATGAAGCCGAACAAGATCCATTTGGAGGCGAGTCTGGACAAGGAGCTGTACCATCACGGCGAGAAGATATCGGTCAACGTCCATGTGGCCAACAATTCGAATCGAACGGTGAAGAAGATCAAGGTGTGCGTGCGCCAGTTCGCAGACATCTGTCTCTTCTCGACGGCGCAGTACAAGTCCGTGGTGGCGGAGATTGACTCGGAGGACGGGTGCCAGGTGGCGCCGGGCTTCACACTGTCCAAGGTGTTCGAGCTGTGCCCCCTGCTGGCGAACAACAAGGATAAGTGGGGCCTGGCCCTGGACGGGCAGTTGAAGCACGAGGATACCAATTTGGCGTCCAGCACGCTGATCACGAATCCGGCCCAGCGCGAGAGCCTCGGGATCATGGTCCACTACAAGGTGAAGGTGAAGCTGCTGATCAGCTCACCGCTGCTGAACGGCGACCTGGTGGCCGAGCTGCCGTTCACGCTGATGCACCCGAAGCCCGAGGAGGAGGAGCATCCGTTGCTGGGCGAGCGATCGCCCAGGGCCAGTCTGGCCGGCGGCGGACAGCCGCTGGTGAGCCTGGGCGATGGCGAGGCCGGATCGGCATCGGCTGGCGGCCAGGCGGCACTGGATGTGCCCACCACCACCAATCTCATCCAGCTGGACGATGACGAGGCGCAGGATGATGACATCATATTCGAGGACTTTGCCCGCCTGCGTCTCAAAGGCGCCGAAACGGAGGCCTAAGCAGGAGCAGGGAGCAGGGAGCTGGGAGCTTTGATTGATTGTCCAAACTACAAACAGAAATATATTCACATCATTTTCGGCATTTTTGTAACATACGAAATGGATGGAGGAAGGAAAATGTAAAGTTTTTATACCAATAGCCAAGTAGCCGCGGTAAAAAATAGTTTGATGTAAGCTATTTGATATGTGTAGTAGGCCATACGTTCTAGTATCTATATAGGGTTTAAGCTGAAGAAAGTGTACGAATTTTAAAATGTGAAATTGTTTAACAAATACACAAAGTCGACACGGAACACACTTACACACACAAGGACAGACCTCCTGCATACAGTTGAAACGATGCACAAACATTAAATTTATTTATATAACCGAAAAGTGAAACCCCTTGTATTTCTCCAATGAAGCGCGCAAACGTAATTCCAAACCAGCTTTAAATTATTTTTTTTTTCAGTTAAAAAGCAACATGAAACAAAACCCTATACGATATCTAAAGCCTAAGTGTAAAGAGAGAGTAATTTGTGTAATTACATAAAAGAATAAAAAGAACGAAAAAGCAAACTATTTTGTTACAAGAAAGCCAAGAAGAAGTCCTGTATGATTTCCCAGTTTCTCTATTTTTGTAATAGAGCTGTAAAACTATCGATGATACAATCGATTTTATCGATGGTGCTGTGCTCCACGTCACTATCGATTGTTTTTTTTCACCATCGATATATCGCGTTTGCAGAAAATCAGTGAATTAGTATAAAATGTACAAGGTTTTGCCAATAAATGTCATATAAAAATAAATATAATCATTAAAGCTGGGAAAAAATCGATTCTCCAACCGAAAAAAAAGAATCGATAGTATCGATATTGGAATCGATTTTTTCCCAGCTCTAATAATCATAAATTCTTATATTCTTAAGAGCGGACCGAAACATTTTTATTTAATTTTTAATCATTAATATCAAAAACTATCCTTATATAAAATCTACATAAACAGTAATGTAATTAAATTTCTTTCATATTTTTTATTATTTTGCTTAAGCAAAATAAGTTTTTTTTTACCCATTTTATTTTGTCGATAGTATAGTTTGGACTATCCCTATCGAAAATATCGAGTAAGGGCATTATCGATGTTTTACAGCTCTATTTTGTAAATGTCTGGCATTAAAGCCATATCGGAATTATAATAGAAAGCTAAATATCGGTGTCACAGAAAGTAATTTAAGTAATTTTTCATCAGAAATTGATTAGTAATTAATAATTATTCAAATAACTAAATTTCTTTTAATTAATGTCCATTTCCTAAGCATTTCCTGTGACACCCCCGATTAATATTAGGTTGTTCCGATCATTCATTGATCTTACTATAATTGGCAAAGTCCGAATCGAAATTCCTCAACGAAAAATCGAACATGAACTTACTTTAGAGATACATTTTTGGGATTTGATCAATCAACAAATAAAACAAATGTTCACAACATTTCCATAAACAATGGAAAGCAAAAAACACAAGGAGCGAGAGATGAACAAATTTTGGTTCCTTTCTTTTGACGGCGGGCGCCTCTAGTAACGAAGGATAAACATTTAGAATAAACAAAACAAAAAAAGAAATACGCAAATATATTGTAATCTAAGGCTTTTAAATGCGAACTTTAGCTCGAATTTGTTTTTAGTGCCCCCCGACCCGCCCGAAGCGACAGCCATGGAAGCATTGAAACAATGTTGGCCATTCGACAGAAATTTACACACATACATATTTTAAAATGCATTTTTATAACGCGTATATAAATATATATAAATATGTATATTTGTACGTTAACACCGATCGTATTATAGGTTTGTTAGAATGTTTTTATCAAATGAGAGAGAAGTGAAGCAAGAGAGAAAGCATGAAATAAAGAAGTTAATTTATATAAACGTGCATTACAAAACTGGTTAAATGGATACAATATGCTAAAAAGAATATATAAATATATTAGAGCAATTACAATTTATATAAATGTGAATGGCAAGTTGCATTATTTGTATAGAATTATGTGAATATGATACATATATGTATGCATAGGAGGACTTGTACTCTAGCTGGGTGAAAGTCCAAGCATTTAATTCGTAAAAATTCTGTGTGTGTGCATGTCCCCTAAAAATCAGCAATATATCACTAGTTTACACTGGTTATGCCCACAGTTGCCGCAGATTCTCGGTGCAGTTGAATACAGATTTTTAAAATATTTCCCTAATTTTGTTAATTCAAGAACACATTAAATTCTAATGAACAGGAGTGCCACTTAAGGATTTGAAATCAATTGGAAAGATGCCTAAAAGTATGCCAGGCCGTAACAATTGGAGCATACTTTTGGGCAGCATTTAAATTTATTTTAAGCCAACACCTATTTCTGATAATCTATTTTCAGTATTTATAGAATTTACTCATAGTTTTTAGCAGAAATTCAAAGAATACTTAAATCTTCTTACTAAAAATATGTTATATTACCTGCATGTTGAGTCCAGAATTATTTTTAAAATACATTTAAAAGAAAATAATTTAATATCAAGTTTGTAACTATCAGATCCAACTGCACCGAATCATCACATAGTGGCAATAATGTGGGTGAAATATTTTTGAATTTTGTAAGCTAGTGGCAAGCCAGTGAATAAAATACCAAGCTAAATTTAAACATAATTTTTAATGTTTTTTATAAAATACCTTTTTATAACTAGCTTACATATTTATATACATCATTTATATAGCAAGTGGAGAAGCCCTGCACAAGAGAGATACCCAGACGATGAGAGGAATTCATTTTATTTTTTAATGTACGTTTTTTGTCTAGTACCAAGATGCATTCAATTTGATAAATGTTTAATTTTAGTGTATGAAATATACAAAACTAGGCGATAGAGAGATACACACAGAAGAAGCAAATCCCGATAGTTAAAAATGCTATAACGTACGTACGAGTATTACATGTACCTAAGTACCAGATCGCTAAATATATATATATGAATATATGTGAATACCATCTAGTATATGTGAATCGAAGTCTAAAGTCGAACATTGATTGATCTAGCCACCCTAGCCCACGGATCCGAACGGAATATGGAATCTATAACTACCTACCTATGACTAATCAAATCCAAAAAACGCGAAAGATTGAATGTTGTTTGTTTAATGTTAAAAGAAATACACACACCGATAAAGGCAAGCATAATTTAAATGGATAAAACGGCACGTTGGAGTGGCTCATCTGATGAAAAGATAGATCGGGAGTGTAAACTGGGTTCTGAAAAGCTTTAATCTAATACATTTGGGTGTATTGTATATACGACAATGATACTTACAATGTGGTAATAGTTTGGGTTCGTTATATCGATATATGTACCAAGTCCCAGGCTACTATTGCACCCACTTTTGCCTCCAACGTGTCCATCAAATAATTAATATTCTATGCAAGCAAACAAACAAATATATGTACGACATATACCAATTATGCAAACAAAAAACCGAGCACGGCAACACAATCTATTTAATAATGAACTCGCAAAGGCATACGTATTTATAAATACCAATACATTTATTTTTTATTTGATTGTCAATATTGTTGCACCATTTAGAAAATAATTAATTAATGAATTATTAAATATTTTTGATGTCCATGCCAGGCAGGAAGGAAGGGAAGAAAAGGAGTAATTGCAGCAATGTTGATGAAAAAATGAAAGAAATGAAAAAAAAAATGCAACCAACATTCACTCTGTGTATTTGGATGAACAGTTTAATGTTAATGTGAGCTACTGAATAATTATGCAATAATAATAATAAATGAAAAAACAATAGAAATTCTATGGAATAATATTATACATAAATAATCAGCGATAGCGAATGGCAACTGTGCGAAGAGTAATTTGAATAAACAAAGGAAAATTGTTTTCATACGTCTGGCGGTTTCCGAAAAGAATTCGCTTATTAAGGGTTTTTATTTGCTATTTAATTTTCAAGAGCTGCCAAAACTTTGACCCGAGCTTGGTCCGGGGATCATAATTTATGCATTTTACACAACCTGAATAATTGATTAATGCACAGCGGACTTTGGATCACCGCTGCGGTTTAGAGCTCGCCGGGAGCGGAAGTCGGGACAGATGGTCGTCCAGATGAGTTGTTCGGCGAACGGAACGGAAAACCGCAATGTGGAAAAGCCATTTGCTGTTTGGCTTCCTCCTTCACCTGTTCTGACCCTTGAACATCGCTCATAGAGCCAGATATTATGAGCACTTAAAACGGGCGCCAGCCACGTTGTCCTGGCCATTTTTGAGAGGATTCGCTGCGGTCGTATCTTGGCTATATGTCAGTCAGTCAGTTAGTCAGCCAGCCAACCTGGAAGGGAGTCCAGCGAATCTGTCGCTGGAACTCGAGCAGCAGTTCTTCATTTCCGGTGCAGCTTAAGAGCCGTGATTCCTTCCCGACTCCTTTCATTCTCGATGTATGCGAGTGTCTGCACGAGGAGAAAAATGTTTACTTTACTTTATAATTAACATAGAAACCATAAAAAAAATATAAAATATAATTTGTAAATTAATCAAGTTCTATATATTTTTTAAAATGTTCTTTTTTAACGTAAATCTGCTTGTCTGAGTGTAAATGGAAACTTTCTGTTTTGTGCGCAGTGGAAAAAGCGAGGAGCAGCAATCGCACAAGCAGCGGAAGTAGCTTGCCTGACCCAAAACCACCCATAACCCAAACCCAAACCCAAGCCAACTCAGTCCATCTCCTCCGTTCCGGGGTCGCCTTCTGTCTTCTGTGTTCTGTGGCGGCCTCACCTTTCTCTCTCGCTGCTGCTTTGTACACTGTATGGTTTTCATTTCCGGTTTCCGTTCCTGTTGAGTTACTTAAGCGGATTACAAGAGCGCCGGCAAAGGAAGCCCCGGCCAGGAGAAGGAGTTTGTCCGCCGATGGAGTCAAAGACCGATCCCCTGTTCCTGTTTTTACTAACAAAATGTGTTGAATTTTAATTGAGATTTATGGGCTCTACACCTGACGCCCCCCGTGGCCCCATCACAACACGGGTCTAGCACTGCCTCATTAGCTTAATTATACACGTATTGAATTTCACTTTCCGCCAGCCCACGCGGCGTATGTGTAAGGTATTCATAGTTCGGTTAACTTAACAATTGGATAGGCATTCTCTGGAAGAAACAGAGCCATTTTGGGTAAGATACTCCTAGATTTAAGGCCAAGACTCTTTTTGCATGCTCATTTCTTTATTTAAATAATCAAACCAGTGGAGGCTTCAAAGCCTAGCACTTGGCGTTCTCCCAGAGCTGGGCCTGGGTCTCGTAGAAGTTGACCAGCTCCTGCATGCTCACGTTGGCCAGCATGTCGTTGATCTTGGGGACAAAGAAGTTCTGGTAGAGGAAGTCGCTGATCTTGGGCTGGATCTGCTCGAGGGCGAACGGCACCGCGATCTTGGTCCACTGGTTCCAGAAGTTGTTGGTCGAGATGTCCCACAGAGCGTTCCAGTTGTCCAGCTCCACGCCGGCCAGGTAAACAGTCTGCTGGAAGTCCACCATGCGGAGTCCCGAGGAGTTGGTCAGGCTGCTGGCGAAGCTGTAGCTGCCCACGAAGCGCAGGTCGAAGAGGGCCTCGTTGATCACATCGTTGCGGCGGATGGGCAGCTTGAAGCCTCCGATGTTGATGAAGCCATCGACCTCGGCGAAGCCCAGCATCTGGATCTTGGGGAACAGCAGGTCGTAGGCGGCCACTCCGGTCTTGCCGTAGTCGCTGGCACTCAGCACCTGGAAGGAGTCCAGGCCCTCGATGCGCATGTTGGTGGCATTGCCCACGATGGTGAGGTCCTCGGAGACGTGCTCGAACTCGTAGAAGGGAGTGCTCAGTGGGGCCAATGGAGGGATGTTGCCGTAGCCGCAGGGCATGATTCCCTTGAAGGCCTGCAGGAAGCGGGTCATCGCCGAGCTGAATTGAGCGGCGCCGGCCTGCTGCACCACCGGAGTGGCGCTGACGGCGGCCAGACCCAAGAGGGCCACGAGGAGGAGCTGGGAGCAGGAAGCCATTTCAATCGCTCAATTGGTTACTGAACTGTTGGTGAACTGCTGGTTAATGGTCAGCTATTGAGGGAACGTAGCTTTTATAGGGGAATTCTTATCTATGCGGGTGGCACTAGTCGCTTGCCTTTGATCGATTGTCTCTTCAGGTAATCGCATTTATCGGAACCTTAGCGCATTGATCATATTAGGCTTCTAGGTGAGTCACTTGCTCGCAGAGTGTCAGGGGTTTCCTCGCTGGGTGAGTTGGCCAGACCACACACAGTCTGGTCGGAGGTCTTAAGAATCTAATCAAGTGATTGTGTGGCCAAAATTAATTTCTAATTGATTGCTGGCGCCAGGGAGAAAGGCTGCACGAGCCAAATATGGAAGCGGCCTGTTGTAAATAAATCTTCCAAATTTAGAATCCATCAATAAAAGTCAATCGAATTTAGAAACAGGTACATTCTTAGAATCTGGATTTCTGAGAAAACTCAGTGCACATTCTCATGCATCAAACTACTGTTTAAATAATTTAATTCCCTTAATTAAGCATGGAAGTTGGTTTTTGGGAATTTCCTGAAAGGGGTTTAATGCTGAATGAGATATTAGTCTAAAGACACTGAAATAAATTGTACAGAAACAAAACAGAAAGTTAATAAATTAATTTAAATAATATGTTCATATTTATAAATATTAATTCAACTAATTTTAATATTTTCCTAGATGTTCGATAGTTGTTCCAAATCGATAAATGTTAACGGAGACTGTTGTCGATCTCTCTCATTTCGGAAGAGAGGGGGAATCGAGAACCTCATCAAACAGTAATCTCTCGTGTGTGCAGCCAAGACGTAGCGACGCTGAAAAATTAAAAGCTTTATCCGGCAACCGTTTGGAAAAGTGATAGAAAACAAACTTGGTGTCATCCACATCTTGTTTATATAACCTTAAACAGTGTTTATGCAATATTTTCCATCGGGAAGGAAGAATTATTTTGCAATATAAA
Organism: Drosophila asahinai; assembly: GCA_008042795.1. Taxonomy (NCBI): domain Eukaryota; kingdom Metazoa; phylum Arthropoda; class Insecta; order Diptera; family Drosophilidae; genus Drosophila; species Drosophila asahinai. The sequence continues at coordinate 114,095 of VNJZ01002343.1, read as the reverse complement.
TTAAAGGGTGAAAATGAATGACGAAACGAAGGACCATATAACGGCACTTTTTCACTCTCTGCATTCTCGCTTTGGCTTATTGCGCGCTCCATGCTCTCATCGGATTGGAAGAGAAACGTTTCTGCAAGCAGATCACGTGACCTAAAGAAAAGTTAATAAATATGTGAAATACAAATAAAAAGTTAATGCTAAACGTGTTTAAATGATTTATAAAAATGAATAACTAATTTAAATATAAGTTCTAGTGTTAATTAATTGGAAGTATTTTTTGTGTTTTTTTTTATTGTGTTGTTTTTTTAAATCTATTTATTTATTTTTTTTATTGTGAAGTGCGTTTAAAAAAATTAAATATTGTGCGGTGATAAATATTTGCCTGAGTTTAATATTACAAGAACAAGAAGTTCTATAGATGAAAATAAAGGTGGTAAGTATTAAATTCTAAATATCTGGTAATAATTATATGATTTTATCATGACAAATTTTAAGAATATAAAAAATAAATTATAATTATAATATTTTATTAAATATTTTATGTTTTTTATTAAGATCAAGTTCTATAGATAAATTAAAACCTACTTTAACACATTTTACAATAAAATTATATTATAAAATAATATAAAATATATTATAAATAGGGTTGATAAATTAATCATTTTTGAATCTATTTATTAGATTCATTCTTATTTAAAATTTTTATAATTATATACAGTGTCAATAATTATACAGTGTTCATAAAACCCTTAAGATTTCCTGGAACGACTTGGTTATTCTTGGTAACCAGGTTGGAGAGACCATAAATTAATCCAATAAATTATGATTCAAAGACACTTGACAGAAATGGATGGATTCCACAGAAATGCACTTTGTTTTTTTGTAATTTGCAGATTATATTTTCCTAGAGCCTCGCCAGGTTAAGACCAATCAATAATACATTCATTCCCCGAACTCGGTCGGCAACCAGGGTTTCTATGCAACTTCGTGAGCCTTTAATCAGCCTATGTACGAGTATAGTCTGGTCAAATTATGGGTAAGGAAACCCCAAGGAGGCACCCCACAATCATGTGACTCACCTAAAAGCGATCACTGATCTATGCGCTAAGGTTTCGATAAATGCAATCGATCAAAGACGGGCGACTAGTGCCACCCGCATAGATAAGAATTCCCCTATAAAAGCTACGTTCCCTCAATAGCTGACCATTAACCAGCAGTTCACCAACAGTTCAGTAACCAATTCAGCGATTGAAATGGCTTCCTGCTCCCAGCTCCTCCTCGTGGCCCTCTTGGGTCTGGCCGCGGTCAGCGCCACTCCGGTGGTTCAGCAGGCCGGCGCCGCTCAATTCAGCTCGGCGATGACCCGCTTCCTGCAGGCCTTCAAGGGAATCATGCCCTGCGGCTACGGCAACATCCCTCCATTGGCCCCCTTGAGCACTCCCTTCTACGAGTTCGAGCACGTCTCCGAGGACCTCACCATCGTGGGCAACGCCACCAACATGCGCATCGAGGGCCTGGACTCCTTCCAGGTGCTGAGTGCCAGCGACTACGGCAAGACCGGAGTGGCCGCCTACGACCTGCTGTTCCCCAAGATCCAGATGCTGGGCTTCGCCGAGGTCGATGGCTTCATCAACATCGGAGGCTTCAAGCTGCCCATCCGCCGCAACGATGTGATCAACGAGGCCCTCTTCGACCTGCGCTTCGTGGGCAGCTACAGCTTCGCCAGCAGCCTGACCAACTCCTCGGGACTCCGCATGGTGGACTTCCAGCAGACTGTGTACCTGGCCGGCGTGGAGCTAGACAACTGGAACGCTCTGTGGGACATCTCGACCAACAACTTCTGGAACCAGTGGACCAAGATCGCGGTGCCGTTCGCCCTTGAGCAGATCCAGCCCAAGATCAGCGACTTCCTCTACCAGAACTTCTTTGTGCCCAAGATCAACGACATGCTGGCCAACGTGAGCATGCAGGAGCTGGTCAACTTCTACGAGACCCAGGCCCAGCTCTGGGAGAACGCCAAGTGCTAGGCTTTGATGCCTTCACTGGTTCTATTCGAGTGAAATATAATATTTAGCAAGCAACGAAAATGTGTTTGGCTCACTAATTGGGAATGCATTACACTTACGCAGGCTGAACAGATGGCCGGCAAAGCTTAATGTGTAATGATGCATTTGGCATAAGTCCATTTTGCACTGAAAGTGTGAGTTAGCCGAAGATAAGGATTTATTAATAAGGAGTTCTCAATTAATGAACACAGCTAGGCTGTAGGAATGTGGTTAATTTCCAATTTACGAGAAATACAAATTTATGTAGCTTTAGAAGTATAAAATTCAAACAAGAAACTGGTTGCTTATGTCAGCAATTAATTATCACATTATATTGTCCAAGCGCCGAAGATACAAGTATATTATTTTAATTTATTATTTCTAAACCTGCATTATTGGTATATTTTTGACCAAAGTATAACCTGGACAATTACTGTTGTTATTTTCTCAACTGAAAATACTTTCAAGTCGTTTAAAAATTATATTATAACTAGTAGTGTACGCAGCATAAGACTTTGGGTATCTGCCATGCATAGCTTTCATGAGGTGAACCTTTAAACATATCCTTTAATCGTTTTACCCGGCGTATGAGTAATGCATAACCAATAAGTTATTTTTCATTGCTTGCTAAATGTTTTAAGCTTTTCCTTTAATAATTAAAGCAGTGAAGCCCTTTAAGACTGAGACTTGACATTCTCTGGAAGAAGTTTAACTAAACCAATGCCATATGATTTCTCTGGACTTAGACTCTAAAGTAACATTTTTAAGCAATAATAACATTAATAAAATCTTAATTGCATGCTCATTTCTTTATTTAAATAATCGAACCAGTGCCGGCCTCTTAGCCTAGCACTTGGCATTCTCCCAGAGCTGAGCCTGCGACTCGAAGTAGTTGACCAGCTCCTGCATGCTCACATTGGCCAGCAGATCGTTGACCTGCGGAACGAGGAAGTTCTGGTACAGGAAGTCGGTAATCTTGGGCTGCATCTCCTCCAGGGCGAGGGGCAGCAGGATCTTTCCCCAGCGGTTCCAGAAGTTGTTGGTCGAGATGTTCCACAGGGTGTTCCAGTTGTCCAGCTCCACGCCGGCCAGGAAGATGGTCTGCTTGAAGTCCACCATGCGGAGTCCCGAGGAGTTGGTCAGGCTGCTGGCGAAGCTGTAGCTGCCCACGAAGCGCAGGTCGAAGAGGGCCTCGTTGATCACATCGTTCTGGCGGACGGGCAGCTTGAAGCCTCCGATGTTGATGAAACCCTCGACCTCGGAGAAGCCAAGAACCTGGATCTTGGGGAAGAGCAGGTCGAACGAGGCCACACCCGTCTTGCCGTAGTCGCTGGCACTCAGCACCTGGAAGTTGTCCAGTCCCTGGACACGCATGTTGGTCACGTTGCCCACCAGGGAGTAGTCATCGGTGCTGATCTCGTACCCGTAGAAGGGAGTGATGATGGGGGCCAGGGCTGGGATGCCCTCGTAGCCGCAGGGCATGATTCCCTTGAAGGCCTCGATGTAGCGGGACATCGCCGAGGTGAACTGAGCGGCGCCGGCCTGCTGCACCACCGGAGTGGCGCTGACGGCGGCCAGACCCAGGAGGGCCACGAGAAGGAGCTGTTGGGTGCAGGAAGCCATGTCGGTCGATGAACTGGTTGCTAGCGAATGGCCAACGATCGAGTCAGGGTCGCTTTTATAGGGGAATCCTTATCTCTGAGGGAGCTGCTCGATGGGTATTTGATCGATTGGATCGCTTGTTGTGTGCTTTATCACAACGTAAAGGCTTTAAGCTTGTGTCCACTCTGGTTGATTCACCCGTTCGCGTGGCCTTATTGGGGGGTTCTCCGCGAGGCGATCCATCGTCTACTTAATAACTGATAAAAGTGGTAACTAGGCATGTTTTCGCGCCAATATAGAGTTCGTGGAAATTCCTGGAGCTCTGTAACATATTTCCGGGTAAAAAATTTAAATACACGTGGAAAACATCAGGTGATTACTTCGGTGCTTCCCCCACTGTTGAATTTTCCATTAGCCTCGATAATTATTCGGGCATTCGGCATTACGTTGGGTTCATGGTGTGAACCAGGCATCCATTAGGGGCAGCCATCGTTGCTGACTGATTGGCTTCTAATACCACCTGGCCAGGGCTATAAACTCACCTACAGTTCGGCTCTTATTTCTGGCTAGGTTTTTGATTTTCCGAAACTTCTCCGGGCGAGTAAAATACTTGATGATGGCTTTTAAGTTCTTGGATTCAGCGATTCCAAGGCTCCTTCTATTCCAAGTTAGTTAGAAACTACTCTTTGAAAAAATCTACTAATTAAAGAGGATTTTCTGCAACTGAGAGACTATTTTATTAATATTTACAATTTAATTTAATTGGGGGCTCTGTTGCCAGGATGTTACCCAGTGAATAACGATTATAATTTTATTAAAAAATAGTTGAGAACCTTGTTTAATATTTGAAACACTCGGACTTTTATAAACATATATTTCTATATATTTTAAAGAAGCTGCTAGGACCTGGGAACTAATAATAAATATTAAATTCTGCATGAAAAATTATAAAATACCCTAAGAAAGCTAGAATATATCCGAATATCATAAAGTTTTATAACATTCCTCGTGGAAACCTCTTAAAAGCAGCAATACCTTCAAAAAGTGTATAGGAATCCTTCATCAGTTTAAAACCCCTCTTCAACTTCTTCATTTTCGCTGGGTGCGAGCATTTGGGCCGCTCAAGGTTCCGTTTTTTTCCGTTAACAGTTTTCTGTGTGTATTATTTGGCTGCCTTTGTTTCAACATTTTGATTTGGTTTTTGGTCGCCGAAGTGGTGGGTGGGAGATGATGTCAGCACCATTGATGCTTTGTTCGGACATTTCACTTGAAATGCAAAAGTTCAATTTACTGCAGGCGCCAGCCAGTGTGCTTTCTTTTCTTTTCCTTTCCATTCCCCCCCAGAACGCACCGGAAACAAGCTGCCACGCCCATTCCCATGTCCATGTCCGTGTCCATGTCCATGTGTATGCCCTTGCCCGTGCTCACAATACCATTCCCGCCCAGCTTCCGCTGCCCACGCAGAGGCAACAAACATGTGTACCTGGGCATAAAACAAAGCAAATGTGAACCGAAACTGCTCCTGCGCTGGACAGTTGTTACCGCTGGGCAAAGACGCCGAGTCTCAGGTCCAGGTGCAGGTTCAGCTCCCAGGCCCTGCTGCGTTTGGTTTAGTTTCAGTCTCTGTTTCTGGCCAGAGCCGGAGCCAGAGCTCTGCTTTCAGGCTCCCAACTTCCTTTGGCTCTCCCCTGGCCACGGATGTGTGTGTGTGATTGAATGGACTTTGACTATACACTCAGCGAAAAGTGGTTTATTAATTAAGGGAGGGGCTTAAAATTAAAAATAACAGATAGAGAAATATATAATATAAAAAAGTACAAATTACAAGCTGTTAAACATTTTTAATGCAGGTGTAGAGAGGACACATTTTGAAATAGTTATTACAACTTTTATTTAAAGTAGTTGTATTAAAACCATGGCAAATAAACTAATTAGTAATATAAGAAAATTGTTTTTAATATTGAGTGTAATTTTTATAAACTTATCTAAGATTAACATACAAATAATCTTGAAAAAATTCACTTTTAACAGGGATTGAAAATTGGTTACTTCCTGTATAAAATGTCATGCAAAAGTAAAGACTTCTCTCCTTAATAATAATAAATAAAATATTAATTAAATCTCATGTTTTTTGACTACAAATCCTACCTATTGTTCTCAGATTCCTCATATGATTTTTCTCTGTGTGCATTTGTGATTGAATGGACTTTGAGTGTAGTACAACACTCGGAGCTGACGATGACCACTATACCATGTTGCCGTTTTACCATGCAAATGCCGGGGAAAACATTTTTCGGACACAGCTCCAGAGGCGTTGGCAGGGGGTTTTTCGAATATGGCAGTCAGTGGGACAAAAGGGGGGGCGGCCTCGCTGCTGAGCACTCGAACAGCTGCCGTCTGCCATCCGCCATCCGCCAGTTTAGCCGCCGGCCATCGATGATGAGCGCAATGTTCATAACCTGACCCACCTCCGTGTGTGTTTTCCGGGGGATGCGGATGCGGATACGGAACGGGGGTGAGAGTGGCTGGGCTTTGCATGCTAATTCCCTGCAGGTGAACATGGGCTGGGGACGACCGTGCCGTGTGCCCAGCGGCTTAACAAGATCCGAATTCCATTTCTTGTATATATACACTTGCAAAACGAAGTAAATCCCTTGTATTTTATGCTAATTGAGTTTAGTTTTAAGCGTTCAAAGAAATTTTAACTCAGAACGACTTTAAAAAATACATTTCTTTTAATTTTAAAGAGTTGTGGAATATAATTTGGATTCTTATTGGGTTTTTTGGGTATAAAACATTTATTAACTTCGGACTATAACTTTAAAATGGCCTCTTCATCTACGATGCCTTTACCCCTTAAATTGAAAGTAAACTGAATTAAATTTAAAATAAACTTTAATGTTATTCATATAGTTTCTAGAAAATAATTCAAAAAGGCCGCTATTTGACTTTTAAATCCGGATTTTTGTTGTATTTTTTCAAGTGCAGCTTGAGCACATAATCTTTTCCTGTTCTGGACAGATCAAAGTGACAACTGACCGCATTACTTGCCGTATGCAGGAATATGCGCCAGCCACTGATTATGGGACTCCACTTCATTTGGGCCACAACAAAGCAGGGGCCCACAGCCAATTTGGTTGGACACACGGCTAATTGGCCCAGAGTGCGTGTGCTCCGTCGAGTGGTTGTCCCGGTTGGGTTGGGTAGCTTCTTCCTCCTCCTTCCAAGCAGGAGTTGGTGGTGGAGTTGGATGGGTGCTCTTGATTATACTTCCGCTCGCCTAATAGAAAGTGCGCCGCAAAAACCACATTATGCCGGCGCCTTGTCGCCCCCGCCGAGTCGAGAAGGAACATCGTCTATATAGAGGCACCTGAGCAGGAGCTGGAGCTGATCCCTGGATGGGGGCGTGGTTTTGGTGCTTGGCAAACCACAAAACTTTTACCGTTTGTTTTGGTTTGCCCGCCGCCCCTTGGCCCACATGTATTGGCTAAATTAATATTCTCAATTGAAAACTTTTCAACAATAGTTGTTCGCACAAAAGTTTTTCAAAGCCATTACACTGGGAGAAGGCGTTGGAGAATTGGAAGAATCAGTCAGCAATCTTCTCTTAATTCCTGTAAATTTGTTATTTAATATTTATTTATTTTTAAATGTTATTGCCAGCTTTAATGGGTGTAGCTCAACATGTTCATAACAACATTATTTAGCTATATTTTTTGGATCATTCCACCATGTTAGGTTTATATATTTTTTTAATGCGTTTTTCCATAAATTAGAGCTTAATTAGACACTGTGAAGTCCCTTATCTCTTTAATTTAGCTCGTAAAGCTTTGAGTACCGGGTATCTCATAGTCTAGTACACTCAATTAAATCTTTATGAGAACGTTAGTGATAAGTGACTTGCTATCTGTATATAAATGTATGTAAGTGACCGTAGCTATTATTAATTTAAGTAGAAATTACACTTACATATATGGTCAATTGACAGAATATTTTCCCTGTTTTTGTTACTTAATATTTAAAGTCAATTACCCCTCCTAATTATTTCAAAAAGCATGAAAATTTATAATTTGAAATTCAAAGGAGGCTTAAAATATTATCTTATTTCTTACTGAAAATATATACACTTTAAAGTAAATATTTAAAAGTATTTAGGGAATCTCAAAATGAAAATAATTTCTTTTCAATTTATTACTAATTTTCGTCCAGTGCAAGCTAGCGAAGGCACCGCAAAACTTTTGTATGCGGTTTTGTGTATTCCGTTCTAATAAGTCGCCAGCTATCTAACAATTCAAATCTAAGAAAATTTCAAAATTCAATTTGCACACCAGGGTCGCCCGGGCTGTTTGCGGGTGGATCACAACAAAAGCAGAGCTCACCTCATCTCCATTCGAGTCCCTTGCCGCCAGTCCCCGAAACTGAACTGAAGCCCCACGAAAAACCAACCTCTCAGAGCGACAGCCAAGTGAACAAACATTTTTGGAAAACTTGCCTGAATAGATTATTAGGAATTATCAAAACTTAATTTAGCTTAAGAGTGCTCAGCATAAAGGGGGCCAAGCGGGCAGATGCGGGTGGCCTAATGAATCAGCAAACGGTGGGGATGAGTCACTGAATCACGGCCAGGTGACAAACAACGGGTGCTGCTGCAGCACCACTTGAAAGGCGGCTTTTGAAGTGGTTTTGTCGTCGCAAAAACTTTTGACTTGAAAGGCGACCTGGCAGGCAGGCCAAGCCCATTGATCTTGCACCGGCTTTGTTGTGGACTCTAATAAATCCGGGACTAAGCGGCTTAGGAGAAGGCTCCTGACGGCACTTAAGAGTTTAGTACATGCGATTTAGGCGTCAACACAGCAGTTACATCAGTCGAGGGACTTAGCAACTGCACTGGAAAGCCAAGTAATTACATCAGAAATTATTACTTAAACAGCTTGTTAACTGATTTAATTTTTAACAATTTTAGCTATATTTTATTCTTGATGTTTCGCTTAATTTAATGTGGAAAACTCGGTCTCGATTACTTCCTGGGCCCCATGATTGGCACAGTGTGCAGCTGTAGGCGTAGACGTGGATGTGGAAGGTGGATCGATCTAATGAGGCTGCCCAGCTGGCGGCCCCGGTGTGCCATCTCCAGCTGGGTAATCGGCTTCAATTAAATCAAGCCAAACGACACCGGCAATTGGAGCGTTCCAGGCTCGGCTCGGGTCTTTTGTGTCCCAGCGGACACGGAGCTGGCAGCTAAATAGAGCGGCTGGCGGCTGGCAGCCATGGCGACCTTTTAGCGACCTGGAGGAGATGCCTCGTCCTTTCACTCAATCTGGTGTTAATAACGTGGCGCAAAATTCACAGTAACGGGACGGGACTGGAGGAGGAAAAGTAGCAGCAGGAAAGAATACTTGAGTTACCTTTACCTTGCCCTTGTCCTCGTTCTCAAAGTCGATAATCGCCGGGGCAAACGGATGTCCAATTAGTTGTGTGCCAGCTTCCGGCTCTGGCTCTCTCTTCCTGCGGAGGACGGTCCTTCTGTCGCTGCTGCTGCTGCTCCTGCTCCATCTCCAGCTCGTCATCCTGTTCGCCACCCGCTGGCTATTCTTGGCCAGGCTTCCCGCCCGCCTGTCAATTGCAGCGCAGATTCGATTGGAGGCAGCGCTTCATCCTTCATTGTTGTCCGTGGAACGCCGATGGCATAATTTTCGGATTTGCTTGCCAGTCAATTGCCAGCAATTTGCATAGATTGATGGGCCCCGAAAGCTCGCACGCATCGCATCGCAACGCACATATGTATATATGCCGGATTTATGGGACTTACGGCCCCGTGCGCCTTATCCTGGTTTATCCGGTCGGCCTAATCAATGCCGATTTGTGCCCCGAAATCCTTTCTATACTGTATATTTTTTTCCGCATTTTTGAAGCGGTGACGCGCTTATCGCGGCAAGGAATTGAATAAAGGATTTACGGGCCTAAATTGAGGCACAACTTGAGCCATGTCAAATGCCAGTGTTTCACGGCGAATGTGTGCTGAGGTGCACTCGAAGAAATTAAGAAACCGATCATTTTTGGGCCACGAATCTTTTAACAATGAGTAAGAAAGTATAGAAAAAATATTTATATTTGCCTGGGAATTAAATATAATTAAAAGACGTCTTTGATTTTGATTTATTTCCCCTCAAAAAATAAAGGAAATTAATAAATTCTCTCTAGAATATAGCACTGACACTGAATATTTAACTCCTTCACCTTGGTCCTTATAAAGTATAATTTTTTCAAAGTGCATGTGTGTGTGCGTGAGTCCTTCTCCGCGTATGTGCGACAGGAAGCCAAACAAAAGCAACATGTGTAACTTGTACGGCCTGCCAAGCGTCAAAAGGCGAGAGGCTGGAAAAATCTATTAGAACGTGTCTCGCCTGCCAACCCGCTACTTGTCTCTCCGTCTCCCTGCACCCTTTGCGGACACAGCACCATCCCCCAACCCCATCCCCATCCCCGCCAGAACCATCTTCCGTTTATATTTCACCCGGGGGCATAATAAGACTCGCTTTTCCTCTCCTTTCCTTTTTTCTTTATTTATTTCCACGTGTGCGTGTGTGGCAGGCAGATATTTACTTATGATTGAGTTGCGTGGCGGAGAAAGTGGAAAAAAGTCGTGGGGAAAAAAGGCAGCGCGCGCGGCAATGGCAACCCTCGAAACAATTTGGTAAGAGATTGCGGTTGCTTTACTGATTTTCTCACCCATTTTGTGTGCGCTTTTTACCGTCCCCCAATCCCCTTCTTTTCCGCCGTGCCGTGTGTGCGAGATGAAAATTTAAATTGATTTTGCATTGTTTGACTGTCATTGTTGTTGCCCTCAGCACTGGGCGGCTGTTGTTTCCCTGTTTTCCTTTGGTTTTCCACCATTTTTCCCTTCTGGCTTTTTGTGGCCCACGATAAACGCCAAGCTAAAATATTATAGATTTCAATTTGTGACTCGTAAACGAAGCACTAAATTGGTTAAAAAAGGTATTGAATTAGAGGATCCTTCAAGAATCTAAAATTATAAAACTTTAAATAAAATTCGCCCACAAAATACAATTACATATTTTACTTTTGAAAGGAGTTTTTCAAACAAAATAAATTTGTATTATTGAAAGAATCGTTTCATTTGCCCCGGCGAAACCTTAATAGAGGAACTGCCAAGCTTTTAGTTATAAAAATTATTTTTATGGGTTTATGAAGAGCAACCATAAATTACTTAAAAAAAATAGGAACCAATAAGAGAAGAGCATTCAAATCCAAGAAATTTACTTAGGAAATAAACCTACAAGTCTTCTAAACATTATATTCATTTTAAGAATTTAAAAAAATTACCTATTAGAGATTCTTACTCATAGAATACTACATATGAATAAGCTTTGTTTTTTTATATATTTGCTGGATATTTTTGGATCACCTTTCTTTGTTATATATTTTTTGTTCAAAGGCCCTTTCCTTCGAGCTTTGATCCGCCTGCCACCGCCTACCCGTATCTCATTTTCCCCGCATTTGATGTGCTCTTTGTTTATGTTCTGGCCAGGAATCATTTGTTTTTATATGAAATTGTTTTACGCCGTTGCAGCGATCAACCCTTGGCCTCCATACAGCCTCCACCTCGTCCTCCTGATTACAACTACATAAGTGAATCTTTGGGGTTTCCCTTTTTTTTCGGGGTGCTGTTTGTTCTTTCTCCTTTCGGTCTTTCGCTGTTCATACAAATGTTTATCGACTTGTGCGTTGATTTTCCGCTTGCTTTGGTTTTACAACACCAGCAGAATCCCATCCTTTTGCTCCTTGGAAGGGCCTGGGCCTGGTCGGCGTATCCATGTCAAGAAAGGAGCCAAAGCACGTGCATAGTAGGGTTAAGGCAAGCGTGTGAGTGTGCCGAGGGTTAAGGCTGTTACTTTTGGGCCTATGGATTGGTAATTGAATTTATTGTTTGACATTCAAAGTACCGTCGAGTCAATTACGCTGGAAAATTGGTATCAAAATATTTACGAGCTGTTTATTGCATTACGCAAACTCGATGTTGCCTGGAAACCGCCCCGGAAAAATAAGGACCATGGTGGGTAATGCAATTTACATGTTGATGTCGGGGCCACCAGATAACATATCTGGGGTAGCCGCTCATATACATATATTGGTAACAAAAAATATCGGGGAGGGAGAGGTAAATTGCCGAAGTGTAAATTGCTGCGTCAATTATATCCAGGAAGCACTTTATTCCTTGGCAGCTGCAAAGAAAAGAGAGGGGGAAAATGGTTATTTAATTGCGTGTGAAAATGATTTCTATAGGGGTTATGATACCTAATATATTATTTATTAAACAATGGTCATAAAATAAATTTATGAAGTTTATAGATTGTTATTTCAAGACTCCTTACCCTTCTTCAATTGCGCCTCCTTGGTGGCCAACTTGCAGGCCAGATTGGCCAGCTCCAAATAGCCATTCTCGTATCCCTGCAATTTCTCCTTGCAGAAGTAACCATTCTTAAGCTGCGACGGCAAATGCTTGAGAACCAGCTCCAGGCACAGGGGATGATCGGCCAGGCGGGAGTAGGCCCTAACCACATGCTTGAGGATACGCGGCTCCAACTCTAGCGTCAGTTGATGAACCACTCGGGCCAGAGAGTGAACCAAATGCGTCCTCCTGGCCGGACTATTGCCAGCAAAGTTCAGGCCCACATTATGCTCCAAAATGCGGTACAGGGCAAAGGCGCAGAGCACCTTGCTCATGCTGGAACCGAATTCCAGATGATGCAGGGCATGGGGTATAAACTCGGTGCCCAGGAAGTAGGTAACGATCTCCTGTTGATCCGATTTCAGTAGTCCGCAAATGACGCCCAGCACCGAGAGACGCACATGCTCCACGGCTCGGGTCTGAGGGGTCAACTTCAGCATGGGCATCAGGTAGCTCATGAACTCGCAACGCATCAGTTGCAGGGCGATGCAGGGATTGGAGGCCATGGCCTGAAAGAGTCCGATGGCGGCGCAAATGCGCTGGGACTCCTGATTGGTCAGATCGTTGGACAGCACCGACGGGTAGATGGACACAATCTGGGGGAGTTATCAACATTTTTAGATGTGTTTCTATGAAAAATACAAGAAATTAAACCAACAGAGTTGCCAAATGGCAAGAGAGCAGTCTCATTTAAATTTTCAGGTATTTCCTCAGGAATTTAGTCATATTTCTTGGGTTCTATTGATGATACCCCACTCACCTCTTGCAGCAGTCCAGCCACAGCTCCAAAGGAGTGCCAGAGCAGTGGTCCCAGGCTCTCGATTTGGCTGCGTCTCTCGCAGAGCTCCAGCATGGCCAGGAGGCGAGCTTCCTGGCTGCACAAATCGGTGATCCAGCCATAGATCCGCTCCGCCTGCCTGCGTTGATGCCTCGTAGGGTTTGTTGCATTCATCTTGTACTTTGCCAAATTAATTTTAATAGCTTGATACTCGTTTAATGGAAAACTAAAGTCCAGCGACAACACTCTAATTGTCAATTTGCTTTTTGTTAATTATGCACGTTTGTTTAACTTGGCCTTTAGTGTTTGGGTTATGTGGCAGATTGAGAGCTGAAGGCAAGTGCTTTCCTAGATATTTATAGATAATTACTTCCTAAGAATTGTCAAAAAAAAATATAAAAGAAAAGAAAAGAGAAAAAAAAAGTCTCGTCACGTTGCTTTTAAGTGTTGGGAAACGACCGTTTTCGTAACGATAAGTCGTGACCAATCGATTAGTTAGCAATCGATTATCAATCGATAAAGATGTTTCTTTTTTTTCTAGATATATAAAATTCAAATTTAGTTTATTTAAGGATTTATATACATATATATATACAGTTTATTTAAGTAAATAGCCCTCTAAGACCTCGAGTCAGAACGTAATTCAGTTTATTATATTTGGATAGCCCAGAAGCAACATATCTCAATACTTATTATTTAATAAGTACTCTCTCAATTAAACTGAACATTGTAATCTTTAATCCTATAACAAATAATAGCTAAACAAACATCAACTCCAATAATAAAGCTTTGGAAGCTGTAAGCCCTTTAATTATGACTCCAGAGCAACAAGTTGTGCCCTTCATGTGCCATTTGTCATCTCTCAAACTAAGACATCATCACTGGATGTCGCTCCTTGGAACGGTATATCACTCTGGACGATGGCTTGGCCATCGGATAAACGAGCTGATGAGTTGCAGTTAATTAGAGCGAATGCATCAAACTACCAGGAAGACGGTCCCATTCTCCTCCCAGAAGCACTCCTAAGCCCCTTGCCTGACCCCCTGAATTATGCATAACAATGCGAGACAACAACAACCACACGGACCAAGCCATGCAATTAAATGCAAACAATTTGCCATAATTTATGTGCGACAACGACGTCCCCACGACGAGTCTAATGCAAAACGGAACCGGAAATCTGTTTCGGTCTTCTGCATGTGTGGCTCTCCCTCTCTGCATGTGTGTGTGTGTGGTGTTAATTGGCAGGGAACTCCATTATTAGAAGAAAAATCTGCTGACACCAAATTTGCCTTGCTAATTTCCCAGGCAATCACAAAACTAAAAAAATAAAATAGAAAAGTCAATATTATAGAAGCGATATTGATAAACAGAGTCACAGCAGGGCAGCTGTGGCGATTCCCAAAAAACATTTGCATATAGTAGGCCAGCACAATGTACATACATATATTAATTCAATTAAGTGATGCATCTATAATGCCCAAACAAACACAATATATGCGCGGACAGCACTTTTTTCTTATCCCCAGCGATCTTTTTGTGCTGCCCCCCGAATTATTAACTGCATTTTCTGGCTAATTAGCCCGGTCAGTCGCAGTTGCAGTCAGGATTTCCGGTTGCATTGCCTTTATTCAAAGTATATCGCAGCGAATTGGCAAATTGCAAATTTCACGCTACGCCAGACAAATAGTCGAACTTCGATGGCGAAAATAGTTGGGAGTTTAGCGAGTGCTAAGATCGGGTTTGTTAATACCCCTTAAAGTTTATTATTTTGAAATGTAAAATAATAAATAAATATAGAAATATAAAGTGATTAAATATAAGTTTGGGTAAGTTACTTTAACATGTAAATTTTATACAAACCTGCCTATAAGACTGCACATAATAAAGACTCAAAAAACATATCGAATATCTACTTTAAGTCTTGTTTAAAAACCACCGCAAAACGCTAAAAAAAACTACTCAAACATTTTCCTAAAACCGCCTCAAGAAATTTAATCAAAATCCAACCAAGAAACAGCTTTAAGGACTGCCAGAAAAACACCAACAAACCGCTTCAAAAAAGATCTAACTTACTCTATCCATAATTTACATAAAACCACATCTATATAACCCCTTTATTTACCAAGAAAAAATTCCCCAATATCATATTACTGGGTAACATAATTTGTCTCGACCACATATACCTCAATCAAAGCTAATTTAGTGCTCCCCCAGGTAGACACGGGGGCCACCCACAGGGCTATTAACTGCAGCCGACTCAAACCGGAGGCCGAAATTGCATTTCGATGCAATGCACCACAGCATCGAGCCACCGCCGTCGGCGCCGTCCTGGCATTTTGTCTAATTTAAATTAATATTATGCCTAGCTGCCAGAGGCATTTGGGCTTTGTCCTCTGGTCCTTTTTGGGCACCAAATCGAGAGAGGGAGAGGGAGAGACAGGACATGCCAGATAGGCCATATAGCCATATAGCCAGCCCTTTTGGCCATTGTTCAACGGCCACGGCAAATTGAAATTGAAACTGCAACCGGATGTAATTGGGCTTGCATATGTGCGTTCCGTACGGTTCGGCATGGTTCGGTTCGGTTGGGTTCGCTTAGGTCCTGTGAGTCCTGCTGTTGCCTGATAATATCATTGATAGCTTTTGCCACAATTTGTAACCACAATAAGTTGTTGCTGGTCAAAAAAGGATACTCCCTGCCGCTCGTGTGTGTGTGAGTGTGAGTGTGTGGAGAGAGTGTGCGGTGAATGGCCACTGGAAATTGGAAATTTTAAGCCGCCTTTATCTGTTGAATGGCTTGTTGATTATTACCGAAGTTGGCAAATGGATTTGCAGTTGCTTCATCTGTGCAAATTAATGAACCAATACACTTACACCTGCTCAGGTATTGTGTCTTTCGGCCATTGTCAAAGCGAATACCCAAGGAAAGGTGCCAAGGAAAGGGGATTTTAACCACAAAACAAGTTCAATTGCAGGAAGCACTTTCTGAAGTTGACAAAATGCGTTTACTAGAGAATGATGGGTCAAAAGAGTGTGCTGCAGTAGGACTGGAAAATATGAACTTATTCTAAAAGATTAAATTAACTATGTATATGTTACTTATATTATTAAATATTATAGTCCCTTAAACATACCTTTTACCCTCCCTGCACTTTTGCAGCTTCCAACTTTTCCTTGATTAACTTTCAGCAAAGCCAAAAAAGGACTTCTGTGTGTGCCCCAAAACACAAAAAACATTCTAAGCCAAAGGTGTCTTTATTTACTACCTGGATGGTATTATCAAAACCCAGCCAGAAACTGCAGCGACGAAAACAAAAGCCCGGCGAGGAGCAGCGAGTTGGAAAACTAAAAAGTGTCGCAATTGTTTTGTGACTTGTAGCTGCTTACAATTGTTTAACTTTGGTCAATAATATCACCTGTGCTGGGCTGGCCCACAACGACTACACAAAACTGCATTTAGCTGGAACAAAAAGTACAAAAAATAAAAATAAAAATAATAGTACTAAGCGGCAAGGAGCCAGAAGGAGTCTGGAGGCCAAGTGGCAAGTGGCAAGTGGCGCGGTAATGCAACAAGTACAAACTGCACGTATTTACCATTTACTAAGTATTTTCTATGACTTTGTGCCATTGTTTCTTTTTTCTCTTTCTCTGTCTTTGTGTTGCTGGGGGTTTTTATTCTTTTAGAGGTTTACTCGAGCATTAAATAAGTCGAAACAAAAAAGCAGGGTAAGGGATTGGCATAGCACACTGGCCTGGCCCAACCATGCCCAGCTTCCTGGGAACAATTGTCAACAGTGCGCATTGTTTTGTTTACAACATGAAACTTTTGTGCTTAACTTTGGCTTTGGCCAAGGAGCATTAAAAATAATTTTCCTACCCAGCTGAGCAATGTGAATAAGGGCTACTTTGGCCACCGAACATTGTTTATTTAACACTGGAGCTGTTGTTCTACGAAATATATTTTCAAATTGATAAGGCGCTGGAAAGTGGGCTGCAATGGGGGGAGAAGGTTGTAGAACACCTTTTTGGTCACCGAGGAAGCCTTAATATTATCTACAGGGGTTGGACTTCTAATAGTTGTATATTTTTGCCATTTTTTAATAATTAGTATTTATTTTCATTTGTGGAAATACGATTTCTGCATAAAGGGTGTTGTTTCTAATTAATTATGAGATTTAATAACTACCCTAGCATATTCCTAATAATTTAAAGTTAAATAAAGTCCCAAACATTGCTATTAAAAAAATATTTGTACTTATTTTAATTTAAATAAATTACCTACTACATTAAATATAATTCCCTGTTTCTTGCTTGGCAATATATAAATAATTCCCAAACCTTTCTTGAGCTTTTCTCTAGAACTTCTACTTTCCCCCATTACCTTACTTCGTTTCGCTTGGAAAAACTTTAATAAGTTTGTCATCGGCATAACTTTTGCCATGTTGCAGCAATCAAAATTAATGTAAGCGCACATCTAAAAACTTTAATTAAGTCAAACGCGGTAACAATGTATGCTAAACCTTGCGTATCCGCGGCGTCACCGAAAAATATGTTCCGCATTTTTGGTTTTGGCAATATTTTGAAAACGATAACTGACACTTTTCGGTGAGGGGAGGCGACGCTTGATGAAGGGTAATGAATGCGAGGGGGATTGTCATTAAAATGTTTCCGCTTAGGGACAATAACGATAACCACACTGTACCTACCGCTCATTGTCAGTCGCCGCTGCTAATCAGCGATGATACCAAAAGGCATTCATATGCAAAACAGAGACGACGCGACGCGACGCGAAGCTCACATTATTCATTGCAAATGGCAAACGGAAGGGATACCCATGGATGTGTGTGTGTGTGTGGGTTTACCGTTGATTCCGGGCAGGGGTAAGGGGAGGGAACCAAACTTTAGCGGCGCTTAAGGTAAAATATAATCAAAAGCCGTGAAAACATTTTTACACGTCATTAAACTCAAATTCAACAAACCATGGCAGCCGTATGTTACAGCATCCCACGGATCGCACAGACATACACATGCTTTTACAGTCGAGACTCTTGAAAGGGAATTTTCTCAAGCTATTAAAGGTTTTTTAAGGTAGTTTTAAATTAAATTCAATTTATTAGTATTACATTTTGCCTTTTAAATGTATTAACAAAGAAAAGGGCACGTTTGTTTTAGTTTTTATCTCCGAAAACACCTTACGGAATATATTTCCCAAGCTTGTTCTATGTTGCACATCTCAAAATTCCCGCAGATTAAAATTACAAATAATATGTTTATATGTAATTTTTAGTGTTTTCAGAACTTTTTTGCTTTGGTCGCAAAAATAAATTCAAGGGAAATTTAAGAAGGTCGATAATGTTATCAAATTCACTTCCAAGTTAAAACAGGTTGAATTAATTTTAACCACTTATCTCTACATGGCCTTTTGATATCTGATAATTACTTGTTATGGCTTTTTTTTTGGCAAATAAATATTACAAATTCGAAAAGAATATTTAAAGATTGCTTAAAGAACTAAAACATTTTTTTTACCACCCAAACTTCACCAACTTTCTATCTCAACGAGTTCCGTTTATTGTTTGCTCATTGTTGTAACCCATCGAAGTTCCACTGTAAAATCAAATGTCCTAAGGCGGCTAACACACACACAGAGATCCACTGGCACAAGGAGACTTCTTACAAGCTTGCAGAAGATTGATGTGCCTCGGTTGCATAAATAAATTAAAGGCTCTCCTCTCCGGATAATTTTCAACGCGGACGAATTTCGTGGGCGGCTGCTCATCGACCTTGGTCTCTGTGTTGGCAACCATAGTTTCTGTCGAAAACTTCTAATTACCGTGTAATGATTGCAGTTAACACACACTAACACTTACCCCAACCGCCGACACTTATGAATAATGACTTTTCCGACAAGTTTACGGCTTCGTCAAAGTTTTCTGTGTGTGTCTTGGATAAATTGAATTTAATTGAATGCAACAAACTAATTAAATTCGCAGTGAAGCCGGATATCTGGATCCATGGATCCGGGGAAATCAATGAAATTTGATTTCCAGTTTAAAGGACAATCCACCACCCCCCAGGGGTCCGACGGAGCATAAACCTTTGAATTATTAATTTTTAAGCTCTCGTCCGGCACAAAAAGAGTGACCCAAGGGCCTTTGATTTGGCCTGTGGGTCAGTGAAGCAAAAGTAATAGGGTGGTGCGGCACGGCCACAGTCCTCTCTCCCACATGTGCTACCACGCTTGGTTGCGCATCATCCAAAGGGGCAGGCATTATTAAAAAGTCCGACATAAAAAGTCCGACGAAAACCTCAGCAAAAAGATAACAGCATATTGATTGAAAATCACATGCATTATGCATTAATTCCTCCTCATCTGCAACCATTTTGGTCGCTTGTCTCAGCTCTGAACGATTTCGATTTCGGGAATTTCAAAAATAACACAAAGCTGATTATTTTTTGCTACACAGACAGGCAATTTGTCCAGCTGCCAAGAGCAGAATTCTAAAAAAAAAGAGATACATAAAAATAATGCAAAACACCGACCTACAACCTAAAAAAAAAAACCGAAAACCAGACCAACAATTTAGCCTCAGGCCCGCTGACAAATGGAATAAAAGAGAGTGGAAGGTTGCCAACTGACAGTTTCCCCTCCTGGTTGCATTGTTTCCTTTACCAATTTTGGTTGGCTCTCTCTGTCAAATGAAACGAAACAAGATGCTCTTCTTAAGGGGTATTTGGGAATATATAAGAGATCGAATTTTATTTATTTTTAGGTTGCTTTAAATGGGAAATGAACTATTTTTTAAAGCGCTTAGAAGGCCTATATTTAATTCTAAGTCATTTATTTAATTTTGGTGACTAAATCATATTTTTTCCTGATACTTATATTAGAAATATTTGTTCCTAAAGGTTATATCTGCTTTTCTTTAATTTGAGTTATTAAGCATTTATTAAAAATATTCCTTACAACTAGTTTGTCCGATTTGGGCAACTTAGCATTGCTTTCAACCTAATAAATCACAATTTTTAAATCTTAAATATAGAAAACTGCATGTAACAATATTATTTTTTTAATATCCAATATTATTTTATTAACAGCTTCCATTTACCTCAAAGAGTATCCCATCAACCTTTCTACCCTAATTTTCCGTCATTCTTATAAATTTTGGTGTGAGCGGTTCGGAGGCATCATTAAATTACATTATCAGTTCAATTGAGTTTGGGACAAATCAGCTCAGTCCACTTGCCACTCTTAGCATAATTGACTAAAATGTTTTTACAAATTAATTAGAGGCAGCCAAATTAATTTACATGCCAAAAATGTTTGATGCACGGGCCATATACATTAGCTAATTACAAATTGACTTTATCAGTTTCGGTTGCCTGTTGAATTGTTTGCTGCGGCGGCAGTGCCATGTCCTTCGCTGTTTTCCCTGCGGTGAAATGTTTTTTTTTCCTCTCATATTCCGAGTTTTTGTTGTTGACACACTGCGCCATAAGGGAACGTAGAATTTTAACAAAATATGTCGACAGCAAAATTAAATTAATTAAGTGCGGGTGGCGCTTTGTTATCTATTGATCGGTGAGGACCTTGCTAATAAGATGAAATGATGGCATTTTCTAGGTAAGTTGATTGGATGAATAAAGAGAGGTACACTTTAGAATTAACTAAAGAGCTGAATTTGATGTTGTGATATTTTTATGTTTAGTTTTAAATCAGTTTTCTTATTGATTAATACGTTAAAGTATATCATATTTGATTTAAAGAACTTTAAGATGTTAGATTTTATTGAAAAAATTATGTTTCTGATAGACTTATTTAGTAAAATATAAAACGATTAAAATATAAACTACCTTTATTGCATTTCTTTGGGGTGCTTGTATCGCTTGCCTTGAAGATTGAGGAAACATATTATTGTGCCATTAAGAATCTTCACTTTTATCAGCCTTTATTTATATAAAACTAACATTGTTCGTAATTTTAAAACATTATGCTTACTATTTTCCTACGTAAGTTATTCTTTACATTTTTTCTTTAAGATTACCAAATATATAACGAAAACCAATAAACGCAATTCCTCAAATTCCGCACAATCTCGACGCCACAATATTCCGTTGAAGTAACTTGCTCAAATATGCCTGCATAAATGTTAATTGATAACCGAGCAAATTCCCATTGCTATTCCTATATATTCCAGCCATTCTTGGGTAAATTTCTGGCCCAAGTCAATTTTATTCAGCCCGGCCACCACATGGCTGACCACAAAACGTTTTCAACAACCATGAAAACCCAAAGATAAATACTCGGGTGCCGCTGGACGAGGGCTGGGAGCCACAGCCACAGAAATTGTCTATGAAATTAATCACTTGACAAAGTTGTGCAATTTGCGTAGCCAAAAATTAACTTAAATGTTCGTTTTTTGCATGCACAATTGGGCACACACGAGCGAGGACGAGGACGGAGCTCTGGAACAATGTCGGGAAGTGGGCATTGAGAATGTCATTGCGGCTCCTCCGTGACTCCGCTTCTGTGCATCCTTTGGAATCTCCTGACCAGTGGCCACAAACAAGGCACGATACGGCAGGGAACTGGTGGCAGGGGGGAAGTGGGCTTTGTCCCTGGCCTAAACCATTGAAAAACCGAAAATGTATGGCAATTAGAGTAGCTATTGTGAGTACGTTGGGATGGTGCACTGCGGAAAAATGAATTAGAAAAAAATAAAAAAATTATATTTATAAATTTACTGGATTTATTTTGATTACTTAATCATAGTTAATATTGTTTAAGCGAAACTATTACCAATACATTTTAAATAGGTAACTTTATGATAACTCATAGATATTTCCTATAAGAAGTTTTTATTTTTTTACAATTAAAACCTTATACTAACTCCTCAAGAAATGTATTTATGTAGAAATCGAACAAAATTGACCTTAACTGTGTCACAAAAATACATAGTACACAATTTTAGCGATACAATTTATTTCGAACTAAAACAGACAACTTTTCATGGGATCTATTTGATCAAAAACTACCTCCAATCTATATTTTCCTTCGAGTGCATACAAAAATGAAGTAACCAGCGGAAGGCAAAGGCATATGGGCGGACAAACTATTAGGGAGCAATCCCAATCCCATTCCCAGTCCCAATCCCAATCCCGGATCCCAATCCCGATCCAAATCCCGTGACTGCGTGCTGTTCATTTGGCCGCATTTTGTGGCAGCCAGTGCAAATGGCCCTTTGCTGTTCTCGCTGTGTGGAGTAATTTTTCAAAAAAGCGAATGGAGTAGAACGGCAGGATGGCCGGGGGCCGGATGGCAAAAAAATGGCTACCTTCATTGTTATGCAGCCTTATTGTTATTGCATAAAAATGGCCACCACACACACACTCGCACCCACACCCGTGCAACAGTTGCAACTGTAGTGCAATTAAGCGACGCAATTAACGTGGCACAGTGTTTAACCTGTTACGTGTCCTGGCCATTTGCATGGGGGGGATCGGGATGGGGAACTCGCTGGGATTTTCTAAATTTTAATGCCGGCCATTTGGCCCCGGCTCCTGGCACATGGCCAAGTGCAATTGCCCGCCATTTGCGCGCCCACAATTGTCGTCATTGCCAATGGGCAATGGGCAAAAGGCAATCCAGTTAGCGTTTAAGCATCGCCATTTTTCACATGCTCATTCTTTTTTTTCGAGCAGAGAGAGTTAAATGCATTATTTTTAACACCAATTGTGTAAGTGGCCCAGAGCCGATAAATTGCCAGCAAATGCGTGCGAGTCCTGATTGCCTCAATTATGTTAATTATCGTACGTGCAAGCCGGCCTTCTACAGCCTGCTCCTGCACCTGCGAATCCTGTAGCTGCGAAACCGGCACTCTCGGACCATTTAATAAATTTCACTCTTAATGAGTCCCACTAAAGTTTAATCAAGTGGAGCAAAGCTGTGCTTTAGAGTTGATTTCAAATTTTGTTACCTAATGTTACTATTAGGGTTTTATTAAGTTGCTCTAAACTGCACTGAGAGACTAAATATGTAAGTAATTGTAAGTAGTAAAACAAAATAGTGATAGAGTCCCCTAAGGAACTTTTTTTGAGCAATTAATGCTGGAACTATTTAATAAAGATTTTTCTATATCTATAAATATTTATCTGGGGTTTGTTGTATTTTGAGAATTTTTGGGGAAAAAAGAGAAACAGAACACTTCTTTATAAAATATAAATTTATTTAAATTTCATGTATCAATTAAAAGTTTTTAATATAAACTAAGAAAAATCCTTATTAAAATCGTTTGCCCTTCTGTGATTTTTAATTACAACCAAAATCCACTATACAATTATTCCCAAAAACTGCACCTTATTATTTCTGCTAGTTTTTAATGCGCTGCTGTTGTAATAGGCAACACATTTTGCCAAAAAACGCTGGCAGACATTTCTGCCAGAATCAGAAACCTAATATTTTGGAAATGTTTTTTTCTATGTGAGCACAGGTGGCCTCCAACTGCATCAAAACAAACAGCACATTCTAAAAAAAGTATACCAGTTTTTCCTTTGATAGTGCATCATTTTTGAATAATATTTTCTCTGGACCAAGGCTGATAACTTGATACACAAATCATTCATAATTTTGAATGAAAAAATAGTCCCCATTTTCGGCATTAAAATTCGGTGGACAACCGTCATAATGTTTTCCTTTCTATGATTTTTAATTACAACCAGGTAACCAAATATCCACTAAAGAATTATTACAAAAAATGCAACTAACTATCTCTGCTAGTTTTTGATGTGTTGTTGATGTAAATCAAAGAAAAAGTACAGGAATATGTACGAGGGCCTAATGATTGGTTCAAATAGGCAACAGAATTTTGCCAAAAAATGCTAGCAGACTCTTTCTGCCAGAATCAGAAACCTAATATTTTTTGAATGTTTTTTCTATCTGAATACAGTTGGGTTGAATAATTAGAGAAAAACCAAATGCCTCTAAATAAACAACACATTTCTTAAAAAAAAAGCAATAATACCTTTTTTTTCCTTTGATAGTGAAGCACTTTTTAAAAATATTTTCTGTGGACCAAGGCTGATAATTTGATACACAATTGGTAATTTTTAATGACAGGCTAGAAAGCAGAAATTCTGCAGTTTTGGAAAAAAATTTTTTTTGCCTTTTACAAAAATGAGGGAACTTATTATTCCGCGCACATAAACAAAGGCAGATGTTAGCCAAATAATTACAAGGGAAAATCCTTGCAACCAAAACAAGAATACATGAGCATAATTCCGAGCAGATATTGGCTTTGCAACTAACAAACATGTTTGCCAAGAGTGTGTGTAAGTGTGGAGGCGCATCCATAATTATCTAGTTCTCCAGAGCACTGCGCATGATTTAATTATAAGTTCGGTGAGGCCCAATTAAATATGCGAATATTTTCTGGCAATGGGAAATGGGAAATTCGCCGACGCACCACATCGTGGCATAGTGTGCTCTGGTCGCCGCATGCATAGCTAAATTAAATATTTGAGTGCGCTTAATTATGTGCAAATTACAAACAAAAATATATTAAATGTTAATCGCATTATTGCTTAGCTAGTGTTTGCACTGCTGTATAAATATTTGCTTTCATTTTTTGGCTGGTGCTTCTTTTTTCGGCGAAACGTATAAAATATTCCATTATGGCATTTTGTTTGGTCCATCATAAAAATTCATAACCCACAAAAGGTGCACGCTCGAGTGGAGCCCCCACTGAGATAGTAATCAAATATATCCATTTCAATTATCTGCCGGACAGGAAACTCGCCAACAAAAAAATGATATGACTGCAATGTTCGAGAATGTGAGCATATAAAAATCAAAATCAAATCGAGCGAAGTCGTGCGTAAGAATTAATAATTTCCGTTTGGCAGCCAAGGAATGTGACCGGAAATGAAAGAGCTATATATATATATTAGAGCAGGGGAAAAAGCAAGAGCATATGCTCCAGGAGTTAAATGGAATTTTAATGGCTCTAACACAAATGACCCAATGAGAGTTTTAACTTATTCATGTTACACCCAGAAGGGGGAGTGGCAAACGGTGCTAACTGAACTCATTATCTCTCCACTAGTTACTTACTTACTCACTAGCACAATGGCCGTTGATTAACTCGTTCTTTTTGCCCTCGACCACTTAGCATTTACCATTTACCATTTACCATTCAGCGTTTGCAATTGCACACACGAGTGACTTGGCCAGGTCGGCCCTCGACTGACCTTTTGCCTGCAGGTTATGATGGTGTGAAAAAATTGGTTGCCATTGCCGGCAGGACTTATTGCATTTACGGCGGACAAGGTGCCATTTGTTCCATTTGCTCTTTGATGACGGACTGGCGCTGTGGGCCAAATGGGCGTAGAAAGCAGGAGGTCCTGCGAGTGGGCTTATTGCAAAAGCTCCTCTGCACGGGTTTTTTTTCTTTAATTCGTTTGTATGAAAATTATGAATTTTTCTTTTATTTAATGGAGATTCCCGAACCATTTGCTCATAATAAATTAATTTAAGCCCTAACTAAATTTGAATTCCTTAAAACGACACAGATTTCAAAATATAGAATTCGATTTATTTGTAAAATTGAAAACACATTTTATTTTCCTCTGAAACCTGACTTATTCTTGTTTAAATAAAACATAAATTGTTTCTGAATGTTGAATATATAGATTTTAATCTAATTTAATAAGAGTTTGTGTTTTTTACAAAAAATGTTAATTCTGTGTTCAAGATACAGCGAAATACAATGTTTAATTTTCCATTAAAATCATTAAAGGATTAAAGACAGTTTTACAAACCCAGTTTAAATGTACGTATGTTTGTTAATTACCCAACAATTAATTCAGTTCAATACAACCAGGTTAGCATACATTTAATCCCCAGCTTATTTATTAAAACTTTTTTTAAAATAATAAACGTAAGCTTTATGCTCCATTTAAAGACAATAATTCCCTACCTTAAATATATTTTCTGACACTTGCAAAAACGAAAGCAAGAAAGTACATAAGAAACTAAGAATAGAAGTATCTAAAGCCATACTTGGGGGATATAACAAAGTCAAAAAGTGAGACACATTTTTTCTTGATCCTTTGTTGCTTATTTGCCATTTTGTTGTTTTATAAAATTGCTCATTTTATGCACATGAGTGGGTGCACGTACCCCAAACACATGGACACTTTATACAAACAGCGAAGGGACACCACCCCTTTTCCAAGGGGTTGGAAAATTGGCAGGCAACACTTTGATGGCTGCGTTTTCGCCCAGCGATATTTCTTTTCTTTTTTTTCTGTATGGCAGACAGCTCAGTGATTAGAAAATTGTGGCCATCGAGGGCAACTTGACTATGCAGGAAGTGCCACAATGGCGCTAAGTGAGTGTCGGCTGTGATATTATTATTGTTATTTTACGTGCCATCGCAGGTGCATGAAATTGCACATCAAATTGAGTTATGACCGGGCTCTAATTTGACAGGCGTTGAGGCGTGCTTATTGCGTGTAAATGATGCCGGAAACCCGGAATATCCTTCTTCTCGAAGGTGCTTAATAAAGTTGTATCTACCCCGACCAAAAAAAAAATCTCAGCTGCAGCTACCTACCTACTGGCTTTGATTAACAACCTTAAAATGCCAAAAAGAGAGTCGAAAAGAAAAAGTTGGATTCGTGGATTTAATTAATGGCCACGATTTACTTTCTAATTAAGGTTTTGGGCGAAAGGTTTCTCAGCGATATTTGTGATTGATATGCGATCACCGAGAAAAATACAAAACAAAGGAGATACATAAATTTAAATAAAGATATAATAAAGTCAAAGGTGGTGTATTTATACGAGTATATACTTTTGGAAACAATTTATTATCATCAATTATAATCAATAAAACATAGTTAAAATGACATCTTTATCCTGATTTAAGTCCTAAGGTTACCTTTATTTTTTGCTTTTATGAATAAACCATTATTAAGAAATGATTCTGTACGATATATCTATTAGATTTATGGAAATTAAATATCTAAATAGACAAAACTTTTTTCTATTCAAAAAGATTTAATGACAATTTAGAGAAATATTTCTTTTAAAGACATTCCACAGTTCTATTCTTTATGGAAATTTTTTCTCTGTAAAACTGAGAAAACTGGAAAACTTGCTTTACTGGCTAGGACCGCACCGCAACTCTTTTGGCCGGGAAAATTAATTCGAGTGCGTAAATTACTTCGCAGCCACCTGAGGTGATTGCCATTGCCGGAGCGAGCTCACCCCGTGGATGTGTGTGCGACTTAATTGAAAGTTGGTGGCGTAGGCTCGTCCCGGACATCCGAGTCCAGCCCATCCGAGTCCAGCCCATCCGAGTCCATCCCTGCCCAGTCCATCCCACTTCAACCATCCATCCAGCATCCTTCCCTGCTTCGGTCCTGTCTGATAGCCCAAAGTGTTCGGCGGTTGATTTGCGGGCAAGAAAAGTGAAAAGTGCCGCCCAGCTAGGTCCTGGAAACTGGAGTTTTCGGAGGCAGGACTCAGGTGGAGGTAGCCGCAGCTGTGTTTTTACAACCGAATTGCTGCCATCGAGCCGTGGGTGCTTTGCTTAGGAAACGGAACCGGACTCCACCGAATTCGTAAGGGCAAAAAGTGTCGATTTAAACGTTCTGCCCGCAACAAGACAAAGAGTTTTGGGTAACAAAAACAAGCGTTTTTAGCTAAATCACTTAATATATATTTTTGCAAGTTTGAGAAGCACTATGAAAGATTAAGTCATGACATGCTTAACGAGAGGAGATTGTGTAATCAAGGACCTCAATCAAGCCGCCAATCCAGACAGCACATCCAATTAACTTTTGCCTTTTGTCTGAGCAAAGTCCAGGACCGGTCCCTGATCCAGCTCCTTCTTTTTCCTAGTCCTGGCTGCACGTCCTGGTGCTGGGATTAGGGGAAGGCTTACAAATGCGAAGACAGCCAACATGTGTTACCAGCTGCTATGGCTTTAAGGCAGACCCAAAAGGTTACTATATTTATGGCATTAGGCGTCCTTTTTGTGGGTGGCCATTGCACTTTTGGCCCTTGATCATAATGGCGCTGACATCCTGGCCCTTTGACACCGCCCCCACACATGCACATGGCTCTTTTTCTCTCCTTTGAATCGACTGCATTGTCCACTTGAATGGACCCACATGTTGCACCGACAACAGACTCCGCAGAGTCGTCGGGGGGAGAAATGATTGTTGGAAATAAAAGCTGGCCGTGCAAACGTACACTGACAACATCATCGCTGGAGTATTATGACAACAATTGAGCCCTTAACTACAGGCCAGCTCGCTTGCATTTTAATTAACAAAAATCCGCCCGCAAATGTATGCTACAAATTAGTTTACTTTAAGGTTTTTTCACAGCACTAAATTATTTACGAATTTTCGGATACTATTGAAATAGATTGGCAAATAAAATGTATTAAATAAAAGCTAGCAGAGAAAGGTGCGTGGCAAAAATAATAAATAATAAGAAATAATAAATATGTGCAGAATGTGCAGTCTTTAAAATACCAGAAGAGTAATTTATAATGCTTACACTGAAGATATTGATAAATTCATATATATGCCACCTGCCATCTTTAAGTTATGAAACGCACTGTACTGTGCATGGCCCACAAACACTTACACAATTAGTGTTGCATATGTTTGGCCTGTTCGGTTATTATATTCTATTGTTTGGCGATGTGTGTGTGTGTGTTGTGTTTGCATATTTTAAAATTCCGTTTGTGTGTTAAACGCAGCAATTAAAAATACAAGCATGAATTAAACTGGCTTACAAAAAAGCTCTCAGCGAAACGAAGGGGGTTGGGTATATGAGGGGTGTTAAGGTCTCTCTGTTGTATATGTACAAATACAAAGCGTTAGGCAGACAGCGGGCTGTCGCAACACCCAGCTTTTCCGCTTTTCCCCCGTGCCCGTGCCCGGCCGCAGCCCCAAAAAACGCGGAGAAGGACGAAGGAAACGCAAATACAAACTGATTAAATATGCACTTTGCAGCTTGGCAAACGCGGAATAAATTAAAGTGTTAATTTAACATGACACATTAGTGCAGCCACACTCACACACTCTCGCAAAAAGGACTCTCCACTCGCCCTCACACTTTTGGGGAGCTAAGTTAGCTTTGGCTTTTGCCCCGCCGACTTTGCCCTTGCACGGGAAAAAAATATTTAAAGAAAGTTCTAGATTGGTACAACTTAACATTAGAATCATTATTTTTCTTATTAAGTCTTAATAATATCAAAAATAAATTCATTTTAAGGGGTTTATTGAGTTTAACCTATTTTCTAGTATCTTAAATATAAAATTGTATTATTTTTTAATGCTTATAAAATAATTAAATCCAAGCTATAAAATAAGATACTCTTAAAAATCATGTACAAGATACGTCAGATATTTTTTAACTTACCTTAAAGATCTCATTGTCATAGAAAAATATCTAATATTTGTTATATTTACTTATTCAGTTTTATTTCAGTGTTTCCCCTCGGTTTTGGGTGTGCGTGTGCCTTGTTTTTTGGCCAACTCGTCCTGCTAATGAGTTGGGGTCCTGGCAGAGCTACTGGGATTAGTCGGCGGACCGAGAGCGTCTGCCAACTCCCAAAAACACCTGCCCCCGCTCTCACCCGCGCACACCTGCGGGGCGGCAAGGTGTTTGAAGTAATTACGCTCGCGCTGATGTATTAGCATTTTAAAGCGTAATTATTGTGCTGCATGTTAAGTGGCCGAGGCAAAAAATCATTCGAAGCGCTGCTTTGCTGCTTTCTGTTTACAACTCTGCTGAAGTGGCTTTAATTCAATTAGCGGTTTGTCTAGATGCCACTCGATCGTGTACGTACTTCTCAGGGTCGATGGTATATAATGCGTTTAGTTGAGTGCCACATCAAGTGTTTGGTTTGCTGAGCGCAAAGCTTAACGGGAATTTGTGTGTTTGGTTTTTTAAAAAATTCCAGTTAATGAAGCAGTAAGAAGTGATTTATACACTACCAAAAAATGGGAGAATGTTTGAATTTATTGGGAAGATTAAGGCTGTTCTTGCTTTTGAATCATTTGCTTGGAGGAACTAACTACTATAAGTATAATGCCATCATCTTCATTTTAAACAAGAGTGTGTTTAAACTAACTAAAATATTAATCCTTAACTTTAAAAGAAAAGAAATCCAGGTCTCTTTATTTGCTGTGTAATTTTAAACCTTTTCCCCAAGCCTAGCTTAGACTTTATATATGGTATTTTTCCTAGAAAACCCCTTTCTGCTGAATGAACGATTTAACTAATTGGCAATTGATATACGGCAGACAATCAAGTATTTGCCTCGCCATAAATCGGTGTGAATGCCAGGCACTATAGTGTCCCTTTTCATGGAATCAATCTACCGTAACTAATAGCGGCGATTAGGTAGTTTGTTGCTCTCCTAAGTAAAAGGATTTACACACCCGGTGTGCCCTCTTTATATACCATTTTCAGGAGCAGGAACCCGATGTCCTTAGTCGATGGCCTGCAATTTATGCAGCTGTCAGCAGTTGCAAACAAAAGCCAAGCGGGGATTGACTTGAGGTACTCTTTTATACTACGTAACTGGATTTTTATACCCTTCCGGAAAGGTTTTAGGAACTTGTGCTAGGGGAACCTCTAAAGTTCTTAGGTTGTTTCATTAATTTGTAGAAATATTCAACATGTTTCTTGCAAGCTCCTTTCTAATTTCGGTGTTGAACTCCTACATTTTTGATGGAATTATTCATTTCATAAATTTCCTAATAATATAAGCATTTAATCAATGATCTAGCCATATCTGTTAAAATCCCTAACTGTGATTTTTTAACTTTCTTGCTATTGTAGCCCGAGCTTCGACATCTTATATTTTTTTTAACTCCAGATCGTGATTAAATGTAGTCGCTTTTGCCGTGAGGAGTGCAGTGCCATAAACATCGGGGGTAACTAAGTAGTCGAGCCATTGGTCACGCTTAATCGCCTGCCGGACGGTAGAGAAAAAAGCGGGAAAAGGCGTTAAAGGCGAAAAAGAGGAAAAGCGGAAAAAGCGAAATCAAGTATACGCGTCATGTACATAATTCCATGCTTTGGCGGCGACACTGAAATTGCAGGGCAGAGTTTACAGTTAACAGGACGCGGGGCCACGCAGGATGCAGGACACAAGCCAGGACACAAACCAAACCTCGACGGGGACTCAAAGGCGTGAAGGTAACCACACACCCACACACCAGCACACACACACACACTCGACGAGAGGGAAAAAGCGACGGTGAATTGAAAATAATGAAAAGCAAAAGCACCCTGGGAGTTTTATAACAATTGATCACCTGTTACGTTCATTGGTAATTGCACCCAGAGCCATACTAAATATACAGACACGCACACAGGTAGCCCTCATCCGTGCATCGCCATGGGTGTGTGCGAGTGGGTGTGGGTGTGGGAGGGATGCACTCGAGGCGCCCAGTACAGAAAAACACCCGAAAACCTCCCAACAATATCCACAGGGACAGCCAGGACACGGGCATCCCATGCCACGCCTCCACAATCTCCTTTTAGGCACTCGAAAAAATCGAAAAAATTCGATGCAATATTTGTTATTATATTTATTAGTAATATTATTTTCTAAGAGTTCCAATTATATTAATATATATTTATTGATCAGTTTATCTTCAGAAATATCTAAAGCTTTTCTTTTAAATCTCGGAGCTTTCCATTAGTGCTAGAAGTCCCAACTGTTTCGATCAGCTCGCAAGAAGTGCTTCCTCAAATAAAATCCCTTTATTTCATTTTACAGTCAAAATTCAAAAGTTTATTATTTTACATAACTTTTAATATGATCAGTATTTGTTCCCACTGCATTGTCAGCTGAACTCCTCCGCCCTGCCCCGTCAATCCAACCTAGCCCTGCCCGGTCGTGGTCTTTGCCTTCGATTGTCGTTGGCTTTGGATTTTGTGCATGAGGTCAGCTTTTGTGTTTGCCCAGTTCTGTCCCTCTCTGCTCCATCCGCACGTGGAGTACGTATACGTAGCCACCCCTGTGATCCTCTGACACCCATCCTCCTCCTCAGAGGTACTCGCAGTGGCCAATGCATTTTGCCCCATTCCCACAGCGCATTTCTGTCGATGGCCCTGGGACATTTGTTACAGTTGAAATGCGCTCGTAAAATGTTTTTTGAATCGCCCCGCAGTAACTCCTGTGCTCCTCGTCCTGAATCCTGGATGTGCTTCAGCTGCGAGTCGATTCGATTCGATTCGAATCGAGCACTGTGAATGCCAACAAGTAAAACAAATTGTTGCATTTTAATGTGTCGGCCCCGTTGAATATTCCAGGTGCGTATGTGTGTGTGTTTCTGCAAAAAGGTGGAGGATTTATTGAATTTTAAATTTTAATTTGCAATTTTTCAGAGAGCAAAATGGTTGAGGGCCGAGAACTGTTGATTGAAAACTTCGGCTCCTGGTTATCATAAAATATTGAGGTTATCTCTTTATTAAAGAGATTCAGCTTTGGTAGTTGAAGTTTAAAAATAGTAGGGGTTCCTAAAAATAATATTTTACCTTAAATAGAGTATGTATTTTTTTTAGAGATCTAACTTTAAATAAAAACTTCAAGATACTTAATTATATTGTATATTCTTTGAATTTCCTCCTCTAATAAAATATTGTTCTTTTCTCTGTTGCTTAGATTAAAAAGAAAGCTCGAAAAATATAAACATTCATTGAGAAGTTCTTGTGAATAATATATTCATAATATTTATAATATACTTAGGCTCTCTTAATTTTTGTTAAGGACTAAACACTTTTTTTTTAGACTTATTTCTTGTGCTGTAGCCGAGAATTTGCTTCTGGTCTTACCTTTCGAGAGATATCGATAGCTGATAACTGTTTGTCCGAATGCCACACCCACACGCCAACATACCGCCCGCCTCGAGCCACGCCCACTGCCCAGTGTTCCTCCCCCAGAACGGCCTCCCGCTGCGTTTATACGGCTGTCACTTGTCAAACATGTTGCTCCGCTTTGTGGCCATGCGAAGCGTCAAAGGATTTCAGTGGATAGAGAACAGGTGAGGGCGGAGCAGGTGAGATAGGGGAAGTGGAGCGAGGCATTGGACAACAGGATTAGCATTTAGTTTAGTTGGCTTTGTTAGCCGACGGTTGCCTCTTGGCCTGGCATCAAGTTGGGTTTGATTTGCCTTCGCCTTTTGGTTCCCATGGCAGAGGCACGCACACGCACACACACACACCGGGACCTGCACCTGCGGCGAGTGTCAGTGCAGCTAAATCTGGTTTTCTGCCTTGGAAAATCCCCAAGCTGAAAACCCACTCCCCCGGCTGGCCATGTTGCCGTGGCTAATTTCAGTTGCTGTCGCCCGAAAGCATTCGGCAGACGTTAAAAACTTTGATTGTGCGTGCAGCAGGGCAAACAACAATGGGTCCTGAGACATAACTTTTAATGAAATTCAACGCATTTGCCTGTTAATAATAAAATGCGACGACGACGACGAGGACAAAGGCAGGTAAATTATGTTTATTATTTTATGTTGCTGTGCATTTTTTTGTTTCTGCTCGGGCGGGAATTTCTCTCTTATTACACCTTTTGCCTTGCCTGGAAGTCTTCAGGACGTTTCGTTTGAATCAAAGCCTGCGGGGCATTCAAATGCCTCTTGTCAACATTTTTTACCTCCCTTGGCTTATCCAGGCACTGGGGAAAATGGGAGGGGAAAATAATTTAATACGAAAAAGTATAATAATAAGTACAATTGTTAAAGAAGAATTAATGTGGGTTATAATTTAAATAGGAATCTGTAACTTGGGAAGGTAAACGCTCATTAATTTTAAAGTCCCAGGCTTATAGCTTTAGGAATTGTATTAATAATAATAATGCAAATTAAAGGACATAATGGCTTAAATCTATTTAATTTAATTGCTATTCCAACTAACTCTAAGAAAACAATTAGTTTAAATTATGCCATAAATGTTAAAAAAGTATAGTAGTCTTAGAAATTACTCACAGTGCATTGTAAGTTTTTTTGTGATTATTTCCTTAATTAATCTGCAGTTTTTTTGCACAGTGTCCTTCCTAAGTTGTATAACATCTTCGGCCTCAGTCTAAGTTCCACGTAGCCCCCTTTGGCAGCTTGTATTATTCTTTTATGCGTTTCTAATTTCATTTAGCGACATTCGACATTCTACAGCCTGCCGCAGTGCCGCACTTTCGACCGCCTCCCCCGCTATTCCAGAGGTGGGCTCCTTCAAAGTTTTCTCAACATTTTCCTGAACATTTCCCGGTGCGTCTTTGGCTCGTGCCTCTGCCTGCTGCATTGTTGTGTTTTCGTCATTCTTTGCTTGTGTATTCACCTTTTTTCGCTTTCACTGTACTCTTTCTGAGGGTATTATGGATAGGTTCAGATTTGTAGAATGCAGTAGGTTCATAAATTTATGCTTTTATTTTTCTAATAAACATTTATCATATCAAAGGAATATTCCCAAGTATCCCACAAAAACTTAATCATTATAATTAATATTAATTATTATATATAAAATATACCTAATTTTATTACCGCTTTTTAGGTTTTGAAAACGGTAAGGTTATTAACTGTTTTTCAGTTTTTATATAGAGTTTACTTGAAATAACATTCCCAAAAGAGTATTTATAACTTCGCCAGATTTAGCGTAAAATTCCTTTAAGCATTTTTTCTCATTTTGCATTTGGCTCGCCCCGCACTGTTTGTGAGTATTTTCTTTTAATTTTTTTCCCTCCCCCAAGTTGGCAGAAATTAGATTAGAAATATTGCTACCAGCATTCTGCTGGCTTTGGTTTGCTTTGCTCTGGTTTACTGCTGCGGTCCCCTTAACTCTCCCTCCCCCGTCCTTATTCAATTTTTTATTTAATTTTTTTTTTGCTTTATTAATACGCATGCTGTGGGCTGATTTTGCATGGCACCAAACAAGAAGAAATGTTCTTTATGTTTGTTTAATATTTTTCAGATTTTCTTTCGTTCTGGCACATCGGGGATGCCGTTTCAGTTTGAAAATTATGTTTTAATTTAGTTGGCGTCGTTAACTTTTTATATTGCTGCAGGCCAAGACCTCTTGAAGCCCCGTGGACTGCAATTTTCCCAGCTTTTTGATTAAATTGTGACCAATTAGAAGTCTGAAGTTGGCTTGACATGTCGCTAATTGGTATTTGAACTTTGGAAATTGTTTTCTGGCTATTTAAGGAGAAATGTCATTAAAAAAAGAGAGTTATTATGGTAAATATGTTTAAAATTTAGGAAGTATTTTATTTAGCGTGGAATAAATTATTTATTTACGTTACCTTTTTTTATAGCAAAATATAAACTCTTATTAATTTATTTATTTATTTATTTGTATTAACATTTTATTAACGAATAGTGTCACATTTCGCGATGGAAAACAATAATTGCCACCGCATCCTGGGATCGGTTACCCAAGTTACCCGACATTTCCCAACTGGAACCGCGCAACTCCTCCGAAATACACGAATCCTGTATGCCCAAAACCCACAGCATCCTGTGCTATCAATGTCGACATATCCTCGATATTGGCAACTGTTGTGGCAGCGCCTGTGGCCAAGTAATGAATGTGCTTTGGTCTCCCCCCAGCTTCAGTTGTCTTCAGTTCGGATCGATGTTATTATGTGTGCACTGTGGTTATGCCCCTCACCCCTTGCCACTGACATATTATCCCCGATATCTAACACACATAACATATAATTGTTAAGCTCTAATTAATCCCGCATTTAGCCGCTGTTGTTGTATTTGTTTTGATTACATCGGGTTGTGTTGAATTGATGCGCTTAATTTTTCAGGCGGCATGAGGCGGCAAGGCGATTGTGGTGGAGGCTTGTAAATTAGTCACAGCTTTGGTTAATGCTATAATTTATCAAACAGAGAAACTCCATTTAAAATAAATAATTAAAGTGCATTTTAAATGTAAGAGAAACCAAATTGAACAGTAATTAAATTGTTTTTTGATAAAGTAAGAATAGGAAATGAGGAAATTAAGGCATAAAAACTTCTCACATTATCTCTATGTATGGTATAAATTTTGTTTATTTAAATTAATTACATATCGTTTCTCAAGAATACTTCATCAAGTGTGAAAAACAAGTTTATGCCTCAATTAATTTCCATCATAGAAATGGATGTAATTAATTTTGGCTCCACCTCCAGGGGCAACCTTTTTCCCACATTTCCACCTCTTTCCTGTTTAGTTAACATATGAAATTTTCAATTTCTAAAAGAAATCATTTCACAGAGCCTGGACAAGGATGGAAAAAGGCACACACGTTCATGAACAAAGCACAAAGAAGGCAAATTGAATTTCGGGTCCCAGTCAGCAAGGATGTGAACCCTTTTTGTTACTTTTTCCTCGGACTTTCCGTGTTTTTTTCTCCCTGTTTCAAATAAATAAAGTGCAACTGGGAGAAAGCATTTCTTATAAAACCCCAAAAAACCCCAGCGAGATGGATGTGTGCGTGGGCATTAATTAAAAATAAAATTATATAAGAGCTTGGGCTTTTTCCCATCGTCCAGAGATCATAAATTAAAAAAGGAGATACTGAAAAAAGAAGGCAGACGCCTTCCGCACAATGTAACCGAATCATATGATGAGCACACTGGGGAAAATCTAGATTAAATATTAATCGAAAAAATCTAAGGATTATAGTCATCAGGTTAACATTAATAAGTTTTTATTAAATTAATAGTTTTGCAAAAAAAAAACTGTACAACGAATCTTCAGGTAAAATAGAAAATAAGATAATTTAAGACCATGGATTATAAATTTCATACTTAATAGAGTTGTTCAAAAGAGTAGCCTAAAAACCCAGTAAAATCTAGAACAATAATATTTTCTTAAAAGTTTTTTTACATCAATATTTTATGAAACATTTTTTTTTTTTTGGTGCAGCTTAAAAATGCCCCCAATCGCCTGTTCCCCCTCGGCTTCTGTGTTCGGTTCGTGGCTGCCATTTGGCAAATTGAACTCGTGTCCAAGTTTTAAGCAGATTACAGGCCATTAAGCATTTTTTCATACATACGAGAGGAGTTCGGGGTGGGCTCTTTCAAACAGTTTCTGCGTTTAGCATATGTGAAGTCATATAAATATTTTGATAAGGGTTTGTCGACCCAACCGACTGCGAACATATTTTGCTGGGGGCTCTCTCCCAGGCCTTTGGAAGGGTTGCGGACCTGGACCTGGACGTTTAATACCCATCATGACTTTTAAGTTATCTCCCACAACCCCCGGCTACTCGGTTCAAATTAAAAATGGCCCATATATTGCCCATATATGTACGTATATACATATGCGTACATATATGGATGGCCTAGTGGCATCAGCAACTTCAAAGTAAATAGCTAGTTCTGTCTGACCTTTTTTCTTTCTTTTTTTTTTTTTCGCCTGGCCATAGCTTTCTGTTTTTGTGCAAATCCCAAAAGTGCCTGCTGAAACCTTGTCATTATTTTTGACAAATTAAATGGGCAACGCTGGGCAGGCAGGGAGGGGAATGGAATAAAATGGAAATGGAGATGGAGATGGAGACAAGGACCTGTACCTGTCACTCGCATTTTATGCTAATTCAGTTCATTAAAATACAGAAAAATGGGACATGCATTTGCGCTCAGTCTTTGAGTTCCTTCGCCTTTCAAAAGCTGACAAAAATTGTTACCATTTTGACATTTTAATTCATTTCTGAATATAAAGCGGCTACACAGAAAAATGGGCTTCACTGAATATTTAAATATGTTTTGAGTATTTAATATCGTTTTTGAATATGAGATAATTACGATAGACTAGACATAGAGAGGTAGAATTTCTTTGTAGTGCCGTTTTTAATTTATATACATTTACTTTTTGCAGTGCACGTAAGCTAGGTGGCGACCGTGACACCCTAAATAAAAGATTTGGGTTTTAGAGGATAAGTTGAAACAAACTTTTTAATGCAATTCATGGGTTTATAATTTAAAATGTAGGATAGTTAGTTAAAGGTAAAGGTTCGTAGACATTTCTTAGCTTCACTTACATTAAAATGTTTATATTTATTACGACTTTATTTGAAATTTCAAGTCCTATTCTTTACAAAGAATATAATAAATATAATCATTTTTAAAATATATTTTGATATGAATATCCTCTTCTAAAAGTTAGAAGCATTACCTTCGACAGATTTAATTAATTAAATAAAATCACAGATTTATTGAGAACCCCAAAGCTTGCTCAGGCGAATGCATAACTGGCCATGTAGGTATATAGGAACAAGTATGAATTAGTTAAACATTGTCTGTGGCATAAATCCACATGAATGCAAATTAACATGGCTGCAAAGTATGCCGAGAGGTGGCTTCATCGCCAGGTAAGCGGCAGACAGATGGAAAATACTGGCAACTGCCAAACAAATTGCATATGTCAATTACAAAACTGGCGGCCGACGATGCCGCAAACAAAGTTTTAAAACTTCATTTCTGCGTGTGCCAGGCAAGAAAACACAGGCAAATAAACACTGGAGAAGGCCAAAAGGGTGGAAATTGGGTGGAAATGGGATGGAAATCTGTGCGGTGCGGTGCGGCTGGCAAATCACTGTTGCAAAAACTGTTGAAAATTCCATTAAACTTCGCGCAAATAACCAAAGGCGTTCAATTCGAGTCGACGTCGTTTATATAATTTTGTTGTTTGGCCAAAACAACGATAAGAGGGGTCAAAAAACAAAAAAGTTGTGTACGCAAAACTTAAAACAAGCCGAGAGGAGAAAGTTCGCGGCTTCATGTTTTTTTTTCCTCTCTCCCGATTTTCTCTGACAGCGTCGTATATATCTTGTGTGTGTGCAGTTTTTGGTTGAAATCCAGCGAAATTAACTAAAGCTTACTTGATAATAAAGCCGGAGAACTGGTTTTTGCATTTTTATGTTTTGCCGCCGGGCTTGTTGTGTTGCATGTTGCACGTTGCATGTGGCATGCCACAAATTATGTGTGGCTTTCCGCTTCAAGAACCTTGGTAGGATAATTTTGTAATATTTTCTATTTGAAGACAAGCTTCAAGTTCTGTGGCCTACTTAAGTTCTCAAAATAAGTTACTTGTCAGTGCTATATAATGGGATAAGTTGTGCTAAATGTATTTACTCTTAACAATGGAATTTGTGTGAAAACCATAAATAAGCAACAGAATTTATATACCTAAAATAAATTAGATATTATTAATTAATTAAGAATGTGCTTCAGATTTTTTTTAAACTTATTTTTTGCATGGATTTTGATTTATTTATTATTGGTTCCTGACTCGAAGAGAAAAAGGTTATTTTTTAAATCGTTATTAGTAAACTCCTTTAAAAAAAAGGTCAAGGCATCCAAAAGAGTTAATTCGATGTCTATAGTTTTACGAAATAAATGGACGCTTTTTTCCCAATTTAATTCTTTCTTTTTCTCAGTAGAAAAATAATACCAGGCTGACTGAGCGTTAATTTAATTAAATGCAAATTCGAAAACAATGCTGCTGAGCACTAATTAGCTCTCAAGTGGTAGATATTCTGCGGATAACAAAATCCAAGTTTCAATTAATTAAGCCTTGCATAAGGTGACCTTAAGGAACTGATTGAAATGGCCATTGAGACCACTCAGGCATCAAATTGATTTGGAAATTGGGTGGAAATCTGCTTAGAGCCTTTTGCATATTCAAACTGCATATGCATAGATTAAATTTTGTTTCGTTTTGGGGACAGGGATTGGGGACCCTTTCCAGCGAAAAATTGATTTGTAAATCAATGAGTTTTCGTATCTCTTCTGGCATCAAATCGATTCAATTGCGTCTGCTAATTCAATTATAATTTATGCTGAGTTTTGAACAGCTGCTTAAGCCATAAGACTTTCCATTTGGTATTTGTTTTCTTGATAACACTGCAACACAGATATTTTGATTTATTCTAAAGGGGTTCTAAAAGTCGAACTATTAAATTTTTCCATAACTCAAATGGAATTTAACTACATCAAAAATTATTATAAATACAATAATGTGCTTACCTGTTTATATATTTTTCTACGTATTTAAAGCAAGAAGAAATATTAATTTATTGCTAAATACCTTGTTTTATTGTACTTAAAATGTTAAAAATGTTTAAATCTCTCTACAAGTATTCCCAATATATAATAATAAAGACAACATATTAATACCTAGTTTAAATTTCAATTTATTTCATTCTTTAAATACCTTAGAAAGATACCTTTGCTAATATTGGTATCACAGTGTTCGATGTAACAAAGTGTGGGACATGGCTTCCATTCAAACAGATTGATGTTGCTCGGGCTTCGGCCGATTGCAGACTGTAATTTGCATTGAACATTAATTAATTGCATATTATGGACATGCATAATGGCAACTAATACGGCAAAACCAATAATCAACACAACAATGGGTAAATACAAAGGACCTCGGCTCTGCTCTGTCCTGTGCTGTCGTCGTGGTTGAAGGGCATGGCTGGGGCAGAGATTAGATATGCATCGAGTGGATTCTGGCAAATGTGATTCAGCTGTCTTCGTGTGTATTTGCCAAACAGGACACTTTGAGAACCCAATCAAGGTTCCACTTCAAAAACTAATGCAAATTAAGCAGCAGCAGTAGCAGCAACAGCTGCATCAGCAATGGCAATGGGAATCGCAACTTTTTCAATTAACACAGA
Organism: Drosophila asahinai; assembly: GCA_008042795.1. Classification (NCBI taxonomy): domain Eukaryota; kingdom Metazoa; phylum Arthropoda; class Insecta; order Diptera; family Drosophilidae; genus Drosophila; species Drosophila asahinai. Next base: position 73,496 of record VNJZ01002343.1, on the reverse strand, counting down.
CAATTATATTGGCATTGGAGTGTGCTCGAAACTTTTATCATGGCCCAGATCCGCTCAGCTCAGCTCCTTTTCAAATTGTGGTAAATGATTGAGGCAATTTACTTGGCCAAGTTTGTGCCAAAGCACCCTCAACAACAACGGTAAGAACATTAACAAAAGCACAAACAGCAGGTAAACTTAATGAGTCTCGCATTTAATTCAGTTGTAATACCCGCTAATTAAGTAGTTTAAGGGTATATTGAAGTTTTTAAAATACTGAAAGTTACATAAACTTCTTACTTGAAATTTATTTAAAAATTTAAATAGCTTGATAATACTTAATTTAATTTTCATAAACAATACTATCACTTTAATTATATATAAAAATGAAATTAATCAAAATTTCCGACACAAAAAGGTTAGTTTGTAAAGAAAAAGAATTATAGTATACCTTCTTTGAAGTCTAAAAAACTTCATTTTCCTATTTTGTATTGGGTGTTTCTTACTTTAAATATTTATTAATTACAGAAAGGGGTATCCTAAAGTCTCCAAAGAAATTTTCCTAACAACTCACTTAGCTCTTTGCTATATTTACGATATTATTTCATCATTTCACGCTTGTCTGGTCTTCATCAAATGGTTAACTTTATTCTGCTGTCCAGCTAATTGTCGTACTTCTCGCATTGTTTTTCTTGGTATTTCTTCGCTTTTTTTTATCCTGTTCCTTGCTTAATTTTTAAACAGCTTCTGGGTAACAGTTGCGGAGATGGCTTCCACTTCCATCTCCGTCTTCAGCTCCAGCGAACCCGAGCAGCTGCTCCTGGTTTTGGACCCCCAGCCCAGTTTCCCGTTTCTGCCTCAGTTTCTACAGTTATTCTGCTTGGCCAATGAGCCGCCGGCAAGTGAACACTGTGTGTGTTTAGTTTTCCCGACTCGACTCCGCTCTCCGCTATGCCATTTGTCTAATTAAAATAAAATGTTTTTAATCAAATATTATTCCAATTATGCACAGAGAAAATAATGGCAGAAAAACTTTCAAGTTTGGGTGCGAAGTTCATAGGAAATGAAGAAAAAACCAGAGGAAGACCCTGGGAAAGGGCTGTAAATTTATATTCTCAGGTTGATGAATTTAATAGAAAGTTTACTCAATAAAAGGGGTACCTTTACGCTTGAGTTTGAGGTGAATTAAGTACGAAAAGTTAGTTAGGAAATTAGGCTTTTTAAATAAAGAAGCATTGATAAAGGTTATTCATTTCAGGTTTTTAAATTATTAAATATGATAAATATTATGTATTATTAATTACTTTTAAGTTCTTCACTTTGAAATCAATTTTTTTGTATTTTAGAAACCTTAAAACTTAAGTCATTGAGCTCCTGGAATTATCATTTTTATAGGCGATACAAGCTACGTAATTTATTTAAAAAATTCTTGGCTAACAAAGCCTAGTTTTTCTGCACTTTCAAGCCGTACTTGCATTCCAATTTTAAGAGCAATCACCTACAGTAAATGGGTTGTATTTTTTCGGGTGCTCATCCAACCTCACTCCATAAACGCAGCACAAAAGGCAAATATGCGAATCGAGAATAAAATTGAATTTGATCGCACTTTACGGCACTTTCGACGACCTGCACACGCACTTGAAGCAAATTAACGGCAAAGGAAAATGGGAAATGGAAAATGCTTGGCACATGTGTGCCGCTGACTGCCACGCCCACCGCAAAAGGCATTCGAAATATGCCATTAAATTTAATTCAATTACGAATTTCATACACGAGACGCGCGACGCGCGACGCTCGAGTGTGTGTGCAGGTAGCATCTTAGGGGCCCTTTTCAATCGCGTTTCAATTTGCCATTAACCCATTATGGTTCAGCGGGCAATAATAAGCGATGGCATTAGTGGGAGGTGACCCCCGTCTGCATTATAACGCAGAAATATGCAATAACACATAAAAACGAACTCATCGCCAACTAACTATTGAATGCGACACAAAGCGCTCCTTTGAGCGCTTCGATGAGCGGCTGGATGAGCTTGCCACACAGGACGTCGCCAGCCACGGAATACGTGGATGCCACCAGGTTTTCCCCGGAGGCGGGAAATTGCCAGCGGGAAGGGCAGGCGGGACGACAATGATGTCCTGAAAGGTGTGACGCAATTCAAAGGAATAACAGTGGCCGGAGGGCTCGGCTTTCTATTTATCCCAAAAACATCTGCTTCGGCATACACCCTCAAGTCAGTGATGGGTAGGCGTAAAGGTGATGTGAGCTTTAATTGAGATGAAAATAATTTATTTTTGGCTATTAAAAAAAAAAGTTTCGTTCCTTAAGAATTACTAACCAACTCCCTGAAGACAAACTACAATAAATACATAAAAATTAATATCAAAAATCACTCATATCATCTTCAAATAAACCCCCTGAAAATTAAAATATCCTCGGGTAAAAAAGTGTACCCGGCAAACTCTTTCAAAGGGAAAGCATGGTGCAAGTTTGAAGAACGACTGCTGGTCGTAAACATGAGCATCATATATGCGGAACTGTTGGTGCTGCAGAATTTTTCAATTTTCCAGCTTTTGTGTGTCAATAAACGTTCGATTCACGAGCATCAGGAAAGTGCCTACAACTGCCAATACAGAGGCTAAAAAACCGAAAAAAAAAATGAAAACACACTCACTCACACACACATTACACAAGGATGCATGCATAGATGATGTGCTGACTTTTTTTTTAGCCCACCGATGTTGCTTTATAATCATTGCAGCCCACCTGCACCCACAACTCCTCCCCCGGTTCCCAAGAACCGCCAACAATGGCAACAACAAGAGAGCAGCATCGTTAGTGGCTTTCCACCATCACAAACAACCCTGAGTTGGAAATCTTATACAGCGGAAAATAACTAGCTTTATTTAATGTTTATTTTAGAAATCCAAAGCTTAGTTTATCATTTCTAAAATTATTTCTAAAAATAATAAAATAGTTGTTTTAACTTCACGGCTTTATAAAAGTACAAGTGAAAATATATTCACCAGCCAAAATAAACTTTAAATATTTTCTTTGAGAAAATATATTAATTCTGGATTTTAATACAGATTTGATGAAGTTATTGTTATTTAATGTAGATATTTGCATAGCTACAAATATTTTAGGTTTACAAAATAGTTTAATATTAAATTGCAGTCAATTTAAAACGAATAAACCTATCCAAATTTAAGCAAAAACATTCCACAAGACTGTAATAATTTTCAGTGCACCTGGAAACTATTAATTTAAAACCCAGAAACATATCCAAAGTCATGTAAAATTAATCCTTAGCCAGTAAGATTTTTCAGTGCACCCTTCTCAGTTTTTTTTTCAGGTGAGTGGCTGTGAACTTTTTCCACATTTTTTTCTTTCTGAGCTCGACGACAGCGTTGTCCTTGATGCTTGTAGGCGTTGCTGTTCGAGCCATTAAGCTGCTTTGAGCTGCGAGTGGCTAAGAACGCAGCAGCAGAATTATTGCAGGGGACTCCCCCCCCTCCCATTTTTTCTCCATTTCCCCGTCACGAACCACGAGCATCCTTGTCAGCTGCAGCTGCAGCAACATCAGTTTCTGTTTCAATTTCCCCCGTCGCTTTGTCGAAGCCTTCAAAAGCGCTAGAAAAATTAATCAATTTCCACCTGGACCCGTCTTTGTGGCGTTATTTCCCACGTGTCAACCCAACTGTCACGAATGGTGGGGAGTGAGAATTCTTTTAATTAGCTAACCCTTTTAAACATCATTGGCAGGTTCCCTTTGAGTTTAGCAGAAAGTTTTAATGCTAATTTAAAATATTTAACAAATACTAAGAGAGGCTTTGTGAAATGTGTTTTGTTTAATAATAAATAAATATTTTTTCCAGGCCTTAAGCCGCTCAGAAAAACCCTTTTACTGCCAAAAAAACAAACACATAAACTAAGGATATCCTCTGAATAATTTCCCAATGCAAACGAATAATATTCCGGACATTTCCAAACAAAAACTTTGTCAACTAGGAATAGTTGTTGCTTCTTTTCCCCGTTTTTCAAATGAGCAAAGCTCAAATCGCAGGCTGCAAAGCCCAAAGGACAACAAGTTCCGTGCAGTGCGGCACTCAACTTCCGCTTTGTGTAAAATATGATGGCAATATCTGGATATTTTGTTCGCCCCTTTCCAAGCACTTTCAGCTCCTCCAACTCCCCCAGCTCCTCCTGCTCCCATTCGATCCATGGCGAAGCGAGGACGGATCATCCCAGGATGGAGTATCAATCAGGATTTAACAAGCAAATTTATGCACTTGAGATATACTCACATGCACATCCAGAGAGCCCCCTGGGCTATACTCTCTTCTCTTCATTTTGCATTGTGTTTTGCATATTTGAATAGTTTTTATTTACTTGAACTCACAATTGCACTTTTGCCATTACTTTGGCTATTATACTGACGCTTTTAACATGTAAGCCGTCAGCAGCAAACATTGCATCCGTCTACAGGAAGAAAAACGTGTTGCCAAGGAAACAATTTTTATTTGAATTGTAACATTAAGTTAAAGGAGTATTAGCCAAGGGCTTAGATACTTTTTATAAAATTAAGGCAAAGCGTTATATTTTTATTTATTTTCTGTAGCATAATATATTGTTTCTGTTGAGTGTTAAATATTAATGATTTAACAGTGAAAGTGTTTAGCAATAATTATCTTTGAATAGAATGAATTTTATCTAGTTAATAATACATTTTGGTTTGTAAAACATTAACAACATAAGAAATATATATAAATCATAGCTTATTCGATCAGGAAATTTATTGAAATAATGGTCTAAATATATTTAGATTAGATCTCAAGAAAATACATCTATTTTATTATTATTTAAATGTATGTCACGCTTTTCTTATAGTGTATTTGAGAGTGTAGGCGGAGTAGGAGTGGGCGTAGTGTTTTCCCGTGTGTGTTTTCATTATTTATGCATAGGTGTTGGCTCTCGAGTCTCAGTATATCTCTCTTATTCCGCTCTCTGTCTTATGCGTGTTCCTTTGCTTTGCATATTTTAAGGGACAACACTGTACTTGCCAGTATAGGTGTGTGTGTGTGTGTGTGTGTGCTTCATCCTTGATGCCATTTATCCCTTTTTTACATACTAGAACAAAGAAAAAGGAGTCAACTACACCCTCTGAGTGCTGCAATTTGAATATGTTTGTCCCCTCGTAAGTCTATCAGCTATTTACACCAAGCAACATATTAGGCACTTTCTTTTTGGTTTAGTTTTCCTTTAAATTAAAGATTAAATACAAATTTTATTGAGTTGAGATAAGATCTATGTTAAATTAATACAATTTAAATACAATTTTTGAGGGAACCCACTAAAAATGCACTAAAATTTGCAAGTGGAGATCTTATTATCTAATTATTATTATAAATATGTATGTTTAACATTCAAAACTATAAGTACAAATCGAACAAAAAAATCTATAGTATGTCCTTGTATTCAATTAAAATGAATTTAATTATTAATTCATAATATAGTTCCAGGTGTTCCTTACCCCAAAATTTATGGTTGCCAAATAGTGTTGTTGTTCAGTGTTCACCTCGGCAGGGGGACTTTCTTATCATGAAATTAAATAATGTCCAGTAAACGCAGTAATTTTCCATCAACATTTGCTTAAACTCCACACAATCCTCATAACTCAGAGCTCCGGAGAGCTCCTGCAGCAGCCTGGAACCGAGGATCCCCCGGCCTGGGGCCCCCCTGCCCCCGTTAATTGCATCCGACTTGAACTTTTTTAATTAAAAGAAGCAGCAAGAAGCCCTGACAAACGCCTCGCCATAAGCGGCAACAAATCTTGGTTAATGTCGACTGAGGCGCCAGACCGCCATGACAAATACACACCACCGACCATTTCTGCTCCTACACTTTACATTTTCTAAGCAATTTATATATGAGTTAAAGGGGGGACGAAGAAGGGCTGCTGCTGCTGCTGCTGCTGCACTTGACTGTTATCTTGCGTAATTGCGATTCTCGGGCGGCCAGGCGGGCGGCCGTCCCTAGAAAAAGGTGCAAAAAATTGTTTATTGTTGCAGTGCAGCGGCAAAAAGTTAATTGAGTTTACTTTGGCCATGGGGTAAAAACGTTGACAAAGTTGCAGAATTACTGGCTCTGCAGCCCAGGCAAAGCTCGCTTCATTTATATGACAAAGCGAGAGTCGTAAAGAAAAAAATACAGCAAATTGTATCCACAAACCGGCTTAATGATATTGGAAATTACATTTGCCATCGATTGTTCGATACGGGCTGCCAATTAATTCGATTGTTGCATTCTCATTTCCCCCTTAGCCCGTTCCCTAGCCAAACACTTCACTTCTCGTTTGAGCCAACAAATTGCCAGCCAGCGCAGCGCCTTCCGTTCCTTTACGGCCCTCTAATTGGCAAATATTTTTCCTGCTTCTGTTTCTCTGTGTGTGTGTGTTCAGTTTTAGTTTTAGGGTTAATTTTTGTTAGGGGAAATTTTTGAATTCGATTGAGCTTTGGCCCAAACCAAAAGCCGGCAGCCAAAATGGGGCTTATTGAGGGGCTGATAAGTTTTGAGTGGATTAACTTTTTGGCTACTTCACATCGATTCTATTTCAATTGGTTTATGTTTTTTATTTAAATATTTATTTTGGCTCATAATTTAAACAGAATAACGTTATGGGATTAGTTCTTGTTTATCTTTTAGAAATAGCAAAAGATTAAATGTTTAAAATCATATAAAATGCATGATAAAATTATTTAAAAATACTTCAAACAGTTTAATATATTATATAAGGTAAATAATAAGATCTTTGAAGAAAGAGTGGCTATCAAATTTAATATTTAAAATTTGGTATTAAATTTCATCCTAAACGAATATGCCTAATTGAAGCGAATATAGCATGCTTAAACTATGTTAATCTCAAGGAGCTATGGTTTAATGAAATATCTCAATTATATTTCTATTAAATGCTGGCATTAAAAGTTCATTTCAATCTCGGTCTCTGCTGGCTCGCTTCTAATAAATGCTTTGAATATTCATTGTGCCCATTTCTCAGATCCCCTTGCAGTCAGCACAAAGCATTAAAATGGGGCATCCAGGTGAGCAAACCACAGCAAGTCAAGGCTGCATTGCTTAAACCCCTTGCCAGAGATGCCAGCAATGCACTGGAAAAAGTTAATAAAACCTTATTAAATTAATTTAATTTAAAATTTAGCTATAGTGAAATTTGAGGGCTTATTATAAACCATTTTTGGATAAATGAAAATGAAAGAAGCCTGTAAATAATTTTTAAAAATGTTCAACAATTATTTAAGAACTATTTTAGAGTGCAGATATTTCTTAATTGCTTTAAAATCCCTTGCAAATTGGCATACAATGTTAAATATTAATTTTAGTTATAAGTAAAAAACCTTGGACTCGTGATCCCTATTTAATACAAAATCCCCATTTAACCCCCGATTAAAATACACTTATTTTTAGTCCTCAGTGCAGATTGTGATGCAAAGAAAAATTGCTGAAAGCTCAATTGATTGCAATTTTCGCAAGGTATGCAGGTGGATGCTGCCAGAAGTTATTTGCCCAGAAAATATATATATGAAATATTCATTCTAATGATGCAGGACTTCGGCCTGTTCGGCGGCGGCATGAGAATAAAATGAAGGAAGAAGTCACCCCGGCAAAAAGGCAGCCCCGAGGTTTCCTGCGGCGAATGTATGGGAATCGGTTTGATGACGACCATGATGATGCCGCTCACCAGGTGGGGTGTGCCCCGATGGCAGAGGGAAATTGGTGCATATGGCCAAATTGGTTTCGATTCAATCAATTTTTTTAATATAGCCAGAGAGTCGAGGAAACAGCTTCAGAAATTCAATTAGGTATGCACATCAATGGTCAGGGCCTTGATGGTGTGTTCTCGTTCTCCCCAATGACTTACTTTCCCCCCACATCTCGTTGGCTTTTCATTATTCTCTGTATGGATAAGTTGGTTAGCTCACAGAAATCAAACACAAGGTTTGCATATTAAACTAAGTCCTAGGAATAATAAAAGCTAAGATAGATTTGGATATCCTTAGAATCTTACACAGAAAATGTTGTCTCCTATCATAAAGTAATTTTTTCCAAGTAATAAAGTTTCCTAATAGAATACAATTAAATAAATTTGATATAATAGGTAATAGATAAACTTGCCTTTAAAAAGTATAAAAAGATAAAAAAAATGTTAGTGATGCAATTTCTAGTGCATTTAAACAACAAAAATAATTAATCACATAAGCAATATGTTTTATTAGATTTGGGAGTTATTTAATGCTTTTAACACATTTTTTCACACATTTATTTAGCCGAATTTTAGACAGGTTGAAATTATTCATACAAATAAAAGAGCTTAAAAAGCAGTTTCTAGTCTTGTATTTATGTTATTATTATGTGTTTAAAACTTATGTCTTTCTTCTTAATTATTTAAAGTAAAAAATTGAGGGTTGAAATCAGATATATTTGTATTTTTTGGGAACTAAATTCAGCAACAAAAATATATTTCTAAGCGTTTTAAAATATATCCTAATGGAAATATCTTTTATTATAAGCAACACTTCGATAAATTAAATCTAGGTCCTAGCAGTTGTATTTTCAAAAGGAACTAGAAAACGAGTCCTGGAGATCTTGGCCATCTTATAAACTTAAATACTAGCTGTTCTTATAATGTCAAATACTCGGTGTTTGGATCAACAACTGCGATGACGGAGCAACAGTCCTGTCACGTAAATCCACAAAACCGCTAGCTGGCTGGCCTCCCATCGTTATATCCTTCCCACAGACAAACATACATATAGCGATATCCTTGTCCCTCTGTCTTCGGCTTACATTGTGTGTTTTTGTTATTCCAGCTAGATTGTTATTGTTGTGAAGGAAGGGAGGAAGGGGGCCAATCTCTGTGTTTGTTTTTGGGTTTTTGTCTTTGTACTTTTTTGCTTTTCGGGTGGATTTTTTGGCCCTGGCGGCATTTTATTGTTTTTATATGCTCAATTTTAGTGTTTTTGCTGCTATTGTTGCTGCTGATGGTATTGCTCAAGAAGCCATGGAGTAATTTATGTAGCGAGAAGCACTACTGACACTTGGACGACACTCAGCTGAGATAAAGAGGATAACAAATTGCGCTCATGCAACAGATTTCCATGCGAAGGCAACAGACTGAGGACCAGGCACAGCTGAGCGAACGAGAGAGTCCTGGAGAGAGATATCCTGCGCAGGGAATTGCCATTTGAGTGAGGGAAAATATTATAAAAGTTGTAAATAAGTTTAAAGTAAGGGAAAATGGCAGCCTTATAGGGTAAATTAAGTAACAAAATATATTTAAAAATATCTTAAGGAATATGTGTATTAATTTATATTTTTGATAATATTTTAAAGAATGTTTCCCTGGTACTTTTTGAATTTCGAGCGCCAAAAAGGCTGCGCACTTTCCCGCCTTAAATTCACCACACAGCTGAGAGCGAAAGCAGCGAGTCTCCACAGCTTTCTCCCGCTTTCTCTTACCCACACACACACACACACACACACACACACTCTTGTACACTCTCTCCCGCTCTCTGGCTCGCTCTCTCTCTCGCTGTGAGTTTGGTTCAGTAACGAATGTCGAAGGTGCGAACAAATCAACACGGTTTGCACACTGCACGCTGCGTGGCATCAAAATAAATCCAAAAAATTATCAAAACGCCTCGAATAACCGGGAATTTTGGCCCATTGGCCCTGTGAAACTCGCAGCTAATCGTGTATGACGTTTGTGGATCGAAAAACGCCACCAAACGCGCGGGTTTTTGCTTCGAAAATTACGGCATCAGGACATACGCCAAAAATCGCGTCCTACGCCACGTTTCGCCTAGGTGTGCGTGTGTCTGTGTGTGTGTGTGTGTGTCTGTGTTCGAGTGTGTTTTTGTGTGTGAGAGAGAGAGCGCGTGGCGAGTTGTGAATGTTGCGCTGGTATTGGTGCCTGCAACGTGCTACAACGGGCTTAAATAATTTATAACATTATTAGAGCCAAAAACTTAAGCCCCACAACAAATATTGGGGGCGAATATCGGTATAAATAAACAAGGAGGATAAAACAAATAAATATTTGAGTATTTAACTCGGCCACACGGCACTGGCGCACACACCGGAGCACTCGAAGAAAATGCGGATCCCTTTGCGGCCGCGCAGCTGTTGAAAATGCCAACGAAGCCGGCGCCAAAGTCTCTTGACGGTTTCGAACACATGGTCGAAAAGGCGCCCAAAAGCAGGCAGCACTTCATAGCTTAATGGCTCTAAAAAAAAGGAGTGAAAATTAAATAAAATATATAATAAATTAACCCAAAATAAGCTACTAAAAAGCCTTACAGAAAACTATATAAAAACCAACTAAATCCTCCTTAAGACACTCTCCAAAAACCCCCACAAATCACACACAAAAAACCTAAGAAATACTAAAGAATATTAACAAATAAACTATATAAAATCCACAAGAAAAAACCATAAATAAACTCCAAACACTTGCCAACAAAAACCTGTCACAATTAAACACTTAAAAACCTGCAACATAAAAACCAAAGAAACCTAATACCATTTGAGTGTCTTGGCTTGGCTTGGCTTTTGTTTCAAGGCTAAGGAGCTTCGCGATACTCCAGCTATTCGCTGTCTCTCTCTCTCTGCTTCGTTCTCAACATTCCTCCCTCTCTCTCGCACCTGAAGTGCCACTTGGCAAAAACAGAGCGCACGTGCAACGCCAACGGGGAAAGTGAAAGCACTCGAAAGTGACTTTTCAGCACGCTTCTAACCGGCTGACTAGTCAGGACCAAGACAGTGACTACGGCTACGTTATCCTTTGGCCAGGACTGTTGGCACCTGCAAAAACCACCATAACCCACCCATAACCCACCTGCATTGCCAGTCAGCCATCCATCCATCCTCGCCAGCACCATAATCAAAGCAAGCAACCAACCACCCGAGCGAAGTGAACCGAGCCAAACCAAAGGAAAGCACCGCCCACCGAACCACCTGGCACCTGCCACCCGCCCAGCCCGCCTAACCCACCTAATACCACCACCACCCACCTGACCCGCCTAACCGCCAACTGGCACCTGCTCACGTGCGGGCCTAGGACAGCGCCAGGACGACAATAGCAACGCCAAAGGAATGCGCTCCTAGCGGGAAAACAAAGGTGAGCTTATTGATATGACCCGGCAACAGTGACCGATAAAAGCATGTAGGCACAATTAATAAAAAAAAGAAATATAATAATTTTAATCAGAAGATATTTAATATTTAAATTCCTATATATTCTCGATACTTCCCTCTGGGTAGAAATGATATGCCTTCTCTGGGGGCAACTGTCTGGCAGCAAGGCTTCAATCATATATTATTCATTCGATTCAGGGGACACAGACTTCATGACTTGACTGTATGTTGCCACAAACAAACCCAGAGACAAAATGCAATTGCATGCCATAAAATACCCCAAAAGTATATACGTATATATATTTCGGCGTCATATGTTCTCCGACATATTTTGGTATCATTGGTATTGGGAGGAGCTGCGTCTGGAGAATCGGTTAGCTTCCTATAGATATTCCCAGTGAGACGAGGTCTGTGGCTGTGGGTGTCCTGCTATTCATTTCCGTTTCCGAGTGCTGCGTCCGCTTCCCATTGTTATGCTAGCCTTGGTCCTGCCAGCTCAGATCCATCTTCATTATTCGAGGTCCGTGGCACACAGTTAAAAATCTTAAGCAGAGTATTGGATTGTAGCTGCTCCTCGAATATGTATTATCAAAACAAGAGCTTATTTCAGGTTTCTTCAGAGCTAACATTTTTTAAAATAAAAAAGATTTAAAATAATTTAGTTATTTATTTCCATGTTATATATCACAAAAATAAAACAACCATTTATAACTGAAAAATATTTAGAAGTTTTTGTGTGCAAAACATTCTTTGATCATTACTACCACACACAACATTAAAATCACCAAAGTTCAAAATTAAAATATAAAAATAAGTGTAAATATTTAGAGGTTTTTTTTGGATTATGGTTACAACTCAAGATGCAGGGTGCAGATGCAGATAATTAAATAAAATTAAAGATGACAATTAAAAACCAAAAATTAAAAATATTTAGAAGTTTTTGAATGCAAAGCAAAAAAAAAAAAAAAGAAAAAAAAATTTTAAGTAAATTATAAAGAAATCGCACAGAGAAGCGAGGAAAATATAAGTCACTGTTGTAGAGAACTGTTCCTTTAAAAGGATGTTAAACGAATGAAAAATGTTCACTACCATAATCTCGACACACAAGTTGAAGTGACATTAAAAAAGCAAGGCCTCCTAGATGCTGCCTTTTATATTTGACTTATTATTTATAATTTATTAATTGACAGTCAAGAATAGGGTTGTTGCAATGCATCTTCAGGAGTAACTTTTTGGTAGTCAACCCTAGAACTTAATGCACATCCCTATTTTAGAGTGTCGAAGAAATTAAAAATAAAATAAAAGAAAATAACAAGTAGAGACACTCTATTTAACATTTATTTATATGACCCAATTAGCTAAATTTGGGTTTCTTTTTGTGTAACTGCTTGCGGTTGGTTGCCTGCACTTGTCGGCGGCGGCGTGGAGTAGAGGCAAAAACAGAAGCATGAGCGGGAGCAGGAGCAGGAGCATCAACGGCAGCATCATCGCCGGCAGATCCTGGCAGCATGGCATCACGGCAGCACTCGTGGCATTTCTTCAGCTCCAGCTCGCTCGAGTGGCTGCCAGCCAGTCGTCTTCCTTGGGACCAGCCCGAGCTGGAGCCGGAGATGTCATGTCTTGCTGTCAAATCAAATCAACTGTCGTGGCTGCGACTGTCTGCCTGGCTGGTTTGCCATTCAACGACCACTTGTTAGTCTGTAATTTTCGCCCATACCCAAGCTCACACACACACACACACTACTCGCACACACACCCATCAAGCACACACACAGCCACACACACATGCGCGTCAACCGCAGAGACACAAAACGCTTACGCTTCTTGCTCGCTTGCTTGACTTGCGGCCCTATGATGCTGTCTAACCCTGCCGTCCTCCGCCCACTTTTTAGAAAGTACCACCCACCCCTCCCCTTTTCCAAGCCAAGAACCACCCATTACCCACCCACTACACCCTCCAAAACACACCCCCTACCTCGCCGCTGTCAGTGTCCACGTTCTGTTGCTTGTCGTGGCTTTTGTCATTTGTTGAATCTTCGCGAACTTTGCCTTAGTCATTCAGGGCATGCGTTTTTTTATTCGCCACAGTTGGACTTCGATAAATTGGACTTATGATTAGGAGTATTTTAAGAAGTCAGCTCTTAAAAATATTAAGAGACTTGAATAAAGATTTCAAATTGAGTTAATAGCATTTGAACTTTCGAAATTAAACTATTAACTTGACAAACTTTAAAGCGCCAAGTTTATTGGTAAAATTTATTAGGAAATACCTAAAATATTTTCCTATAAATCTGTTCTATTAAACTTTAAGCCCTTCCTGATTTTAAACTTAATTTAATTTATTTTTTTTCTTTATAAATTCTTAAAGCCCTTAGTCAGCAGTCAGGTCTGAGCTATAGAAGTTCGACTGCCTTTATGGTTTTTTGGTTCGAGTGCTCGTATTCGCTCTCTTGCGTTCATTTCAGCTCACTTTTGTGATGTTTTTTTCTATTTTTTTTTCTTTCTGGCATTTTCTCGTGCACAGTTTCTCGACGAGTTTTTCCAGCTCAGCCGACTCATGGCTTTTCTTTGTTTTGATATGGACTCGCTCTCTCTCTCTTTCGCTCTTTGGCTCTGTGGGCCATGTGTGTATGGAGGAAACTCACCACAGTTAACAGCTGAAGCCGAGGCTAGGACCATGGCCAATGCATGGGTAATTGAATTCTGATTTCTTGTCCAAGCATTTCGGTGTCCGTGCAATTTGATAATGTGGCATGCAGCTGCTGACCCGGCTAATGTCATCCCTCTCCTCCTCTTGACCCCTCTCAGCGTCCGTCCTCCTTATTCTTTTTACACTCGAACAACGTGATTAGTGTGTCATTCGGGGCACGTGACTGGAATTCAATTTGCATGCTCAGTAATTCCCTCGCTTTTTTACGTCCTGCAGCAGCTCATTTGCAAACAATTCGAATGACAGTTTTATGCATTCATTTCCATGCCATCATCATCATCGTCATCCTCGTCGACGTCGTCGTCATCTGAGAGCGCCTTAAATTTATGCCCTCCGGTTCGAGTTCAGCCATTGACATGGCGATGAGGAGCAGAATGGGCTTAGAACGGAACCCAGCTGAATGCATTCGTGTCCGCAAAGATATGAACTTGTTTGCGCCTTTGGATGCACTTGGAGAAAACTGGGGATTATAATTTATAAGCCATAAATTAGTAGAAAAAATAGGGTTAAGGTAAAGTCATAACTTAATTGAAAGTATTTTAAATATAAAATCAAAAAAATCTATGATCCTTCCTGTGCGCACAAAAGGTGTTTTTAGCTACAACATTATTTTCTACATATCTTAGGATATTTTAAATAAATTTCGCATACCTTTTTTGGCCAGAATTTTCTCTCACTGTAGCTTTCATTGGCAGGGCCTACAAAAGGCTTACAAATATTGTCAGGCGCCTGTTATCTGTATTGTCTTTGCCCGTCTGTGTGTGTGTCGCCTCCTGTTGCGCGGAGCTCGGGGATTCCCCCTACCTCCCAGCTCGTCTGTTTCCGTGGCATACATTGCAGTGGCTCGTCCCCTCTCTCCCAAAAATGGTGAGCAACAAGCGATTCATTGTTGTGGATCTCTGTCTGTGGAACCACCTACCTCATCAGCTGCAGCTACACTTCGATAGCAATTGAAATCTATGTGGGTCACCATCTCTGCCATAGACCGAAAAACTTTTCGCTGCTGCTGCTCCTGCTCCTCCTCCGAGGCGACATTTCAATTGCGGTTTCACTTCGATTCCAGTCGATTCGATTGCCGTTGACACACACAGTCAAGACGCTGTCACCACTGATATCGTAGTAAAGTAGTATCCTGCCACCGCCGACGACGAAGCCGCCACCAAGAGCAACAACCACAAGTCGGAGTAATAACAATATGCTGGTGTCGTTGGTAATATGGCAGCAATTTTCCCGGACTGCACTTTGGCGGCGGCAACGACGACAACGACAGCGACAGCGGCAACTACAACTATGGCGGCTTCATTGCAAATTGAGTTAAGTGCCAGGCCACATGCAATGGGGCTGGCAAATGGCCCGGCTTTCATGCTTGTGCACAGTGCACAAAATATATATTAACGCCAATAATAATGGCGACTCGGGCGAGTATTTAGGCAAGCCAAAATTATAGCCTATCTTTGGGCGGGTGCCTACAGGATATAATTAAGAGAGAAACTAAAATGCATATACTGTCAATAATATTTAACCAATTTAGTTGAATTTTGCCAAGTGATCAGTAATAATAATTTAGAATTTTTAATCCTCAAAACTAATGGATAATTTTAGCGATTTTCGATAGAAAACCTTTCTCTCAGTGCCCTTGTAAGTTGTAAGTGGGTCATATTATTTTTTTCATATTTTTTTTTCGGTGGCCTGCGGCTCTTGAGACGCCTTTCAAAAATTGCCTGACAGCCGTGGCTGGGGCTGCGATTTCGCCCCGCCGTTTGCCCTCCGACGGGAGAGAAAATATCAATTGGAAACACGACAGAACTACACTCACAGCCATGACTGACGTCATCGCTGGCTGTTAATTAACTGGCATTGAATGTGGGTGAAAGTGTTGATAAATAGCACACACACATACACGCTCCCTTTGCCCATGTGCATTTTACCTGCCAGCAGGGGGTACGGCCATTGGCAGCCATTGGGAAAAGTGTGACAATGGGCCCAGATAAATCTTTGATGGGGCAAAATTATTGAGTGCCCATTATCCCTAGAATGGCAGCTGCACTTCCACATTGATCAATAATTTCTGCAGCGGAAATGAATGCAAATACACGGGCATTGATTTTATTTTGTCACGAATGCAAAAATGAATTCATTCTAGGTGAAAAACAATGGTAATGGCTAATTAATGATATATTTGGAATGAAATCAAATTGTAAACATTAAAAGTTGTTGCCTACCTTGTTCAAATAATACAATAAAACTGAATAAAAAGTGAGGAATATGTGAGAATAAAATGTCCATTAAGTTAATACGAAAAGAGCATCTAAAAATAAACAATTTAAAAGTCAATTATTTGTATAAAATTAATTGAAAAATGTCTATAAACATGAATAATCTTTTATATCTTTTTTTGTATCAATATTTACTTTATTAAACATTTTTGTGAAAAGGTACAAATTATTTGGATAAATTATTCTTTAGGTAAAAATAAGGAGAGACATTTTTAGGCGCCGAAAAATGCTTTCGCCTTTATTTTTCAATTATTTTTTACTTTTAAACTACTTGTACTATTTATTGAACATTTTAAACCTTTAAAAGTCGACCTTCCTCTATCGATTAGTGATGAAAAATAAGAAGTTTGATCGATTACCCAAGGCCGTAATCAACATACTTGCAATTTTAGGGATATCCTGCAGCTCTTGATAAACTGTATAAATAAACTGCTTCAAAATAAGCAAAATTTGCATTTTTATTCCATTCCTTTTGTGGGCCAACCATTGTGCCCGCCGTGGCGGCAACGGCGTCTTTGGCCCCTTTTTCGCCTTTTTTAGCCGGCTAGTCATAATGCGCTCCTCACCATCCAGCTGGCAATGATGAGCGCCCGCTGCGTTTTAGCATTTTGGCGCAACTGTTTTTCCTTTTTTCCACGTTTTTCCAGCCAGCATCCATCCCATTCGCCACGTCCCAGTTCTGGGACTTGGTATCAGGCAGCAGCAGCGATGCCAGTATCCTTCGCAGCTCATTATACGGCGGCATGCCTGCAGCCTCGCTTCGTCTGGTCCTGGCTCTTCGCCGGATTCCCTCGGCTCGGCTCCAAGCTCCCAGCTCCCAGTACACAGTTCCCTGGGCTCAGTGTGTTTTGTGAACCGTAGCTGCAAAGTATGCAACAAATTTGGTTAACTTTTTACTAGTGTTAACTTTTTAAACGCCTACGCCAACGCTACGCCACGCTCCCTTCGCTTTTCCCAATGCCGATGCTGATGCTGTGGGTGAGACTGCTCCTGATGCCTCTCCTGTCATCATTGTCGAAAGTTTAACTTATGTTTTGCATAACAATTTGCCGGAGAGAGGTAAGTTTTTGACAACGAAATGCAGAGGCAAAAGTTTTATAAACAGAAAATCAAGAACCTATTGAATATGCAGGGATCATTTTAATTGGGTTAATTAAAGGGGATTACGATAATTTATTTATATTAATAAGAGTCTAATTTGGAATTAATTTGGTAATTTAACGAAGAATATGGGTTATAAGTAATAAAACTTTATAGTTATGTAGGGAACACTTTCGTAAGATTTTATTATTTTATTCTGTTAATGAAAGGGAGATTAAAATAGTAAAATTACTGGATAACTTTAAAGGATCCTTACAATATATTTATAAAAGAATCTGTCGAATTTCTTTAGAATTTTTTCCCGCAGTGCCTTTGCATATCACATTTGTTGGTGGCAGATCGCGCAACCGCCTTTGGGTCAATCACCATGGCCCCTTCATTTTAGCCAGCTTCGGTTATTCCTGTTGCGGTCAAATTGTTGTCGCAATTGCTGCGGTCGCCGCGTTGTTCTTGGCCTTTTGTGTAATGAATTCATCAAGCCTCGAGGCGTTGCGACGGACAGACAGGCGGAGGAGCGGGGGAAAAGGAAAAGCCAGAGCCAACGAAGCCCAAGCCATGGCACGCTAACGCTTTTCCACGCTAATCAGTTGCAGTGCGTGCGGCGGTCAGGGGTCAGGAAAAACGAGCGAACGGGACGGGAGCGGGTGACTTTTCCCCACCTGACCTGTGCCGAGCTGAACGGGAGGGCTGTCAAAACAGTCTAACCGCCGGCTTGTCAATTTTGGTTTTGAAGTTTTGCTCGGCCCCGCCGGTGGTTTTAAAAGTTGCCATGCTCCTTGATTTTTAAGGAAGGCTGTGATGAAATATAAGATATTTGGTGGGTTTCTCTATACAAATAAATTGCAATATATTTTGTATATCTATTTTTATAGAGTTTTCTTATAAGGAAAGGTTTACTTATGTGGATTAAATAATAACAGCGGATTTAGATCTTGAAAAGAAACTAAGAAAGCCAACTATAGCTTTCGTTACTGAATTTTTTCATAATATTTTAAGTATTTTCTTTACTGTACTTATTTATGAGATGTATTTATTTTATAACAGTGTTAATATTATTGATATATTATAAGTAATGTTATTTAAAGAACACAGACTTTAATAGGATATATGAAATAAATATCTTTTCATAATAAAACAATAAATAGGTATTGAACTAGAATAAAATAAGATATTTAATTATTTTTTTGAGAAACGTTTTCGGCAAATATAAACATTGTTTATTTCGTTTCATTGTTTTATTTATAAATCTATTTATTGGAATACTTCATTCATCAAGATTTTCAGTAATTTAAATAAAAGAATGCTTATGTTTGTCGGGGTATCCCTATGTCGAGTGTTGTTACTGCCATTCGCTGTGCTAGGTCCCCAACCTCCTCGAAAATCGTCCGGCTGTCCATTTGGGGTCACTTCGCTTAACAATAGGATATTGCGAACAATTTCCGTTACGCGGCCGGATGTAATGGTAATCAATTGATTGTTTTATTGTGAATTAATTGTGGGCATGCACATGAGCAGTGGAGTTGCTGCCCTGGCCCTGGCCTCCTCTCATTGCTCCTGCTCCTGCTCCTGTTGCCGTTTCATTGTTTATTGTTTTTACGCAATTGTTTGGCAGTTGGCCCGAGCGGCCTTTATCGCCCCTTGATGCCCCTTTCCCCTCCCCTCATCTGCTGTTGATTTAAAACAACCAAAATGCGAAATGAGTTTTGCGAACGGAAATTGTATTTTTGGTTAGCAGGCGGCAGGCGGCGGTGGCGATGCTTTTGTTATTTGGCCCGTTTCGCTTGATTCAAGTTTTGTTTAGAGAGAGTTAGCCCCCGGCCAGATTACTTTTTTGTGAGTTTATCGGGCAGAAAACTGATAGACCAGGCTAAGCTCAGCTCCAGATCCACAGCTGCTGCCATGAAGCGTAAGTAAGTGTGGCCGAAACTTGTGAAAACAATTGAAAGTTAGTCAAGGATATGCCAAAGATATGGACAATTATTTTCGTTTTAATTGCAGGTTGAGTTTCCAGGTTGGAATTCCCCTTTCAACAGTAACTATGGGGGTGTAACGACTCCAAATGGAGTTATTTCTGCAGAATAAAATACTTTTGTCTGTTAAGTAAACAAATCTTTACTCAACGTTGAAGTTCTAATTGTTTCAGATTCAAATAGTATAAATTATTCGAATATTCATCAAAAATTTGAAGTATTCAAGTTGAAGTTCAACTCTTTCTTCTCTCTTAACTACTATTTAGTTCATTATTATTTAACTTACCTTATGCTTACCCAACTTTTATATATTTATCTTAATTATTGACTCCCTTCGAAACCCTTTCGCTCTATATCCATCAAGTGCGCTGATTAACCGCCAACGAGTCATATCATGGACAAGTTAATGAGTCCAAGACTTAGTGGGCTCATCTCTCACTCACTTAATAGGCCGAAAAAGAAAAGTTATTGAAAAACTTTGCGCTACTTGACTTAATTTTTCGGCTCTCATCAGCAGCAGCAGGAGCAGGAGTGTGTGTGCTCATGACAAATGACAAAGTCATGGCCAAAAACTTTGGCCATAAAACAGACGTTCATCCCACCCACTTTTCGCCTTCGCCTTCGCCTTGGCTGCCGGTGACAATCTGTTTGCATTTGTTGCTCCCGTTTACTGTTGATATTGTATTATTTTTTCCTCTTGTTTGCCCCACGCGACTGACGGCGTCGTCTCATCATCATTAACTCATCAATGTCAAAGTTTATCAAAGCGGCTGCGGCTGCTCCTATGGCTTCTCTCCTGCGGCTGTGACGGAGCCAAACCAGATTTAGCGTAAAATTAACACAATCTAACGTGCGGCGATGCTGTCAGAAAGAAGGAGGAGGTAGCTCTGGCTTACTGGAAAATCAATTTTGCGCCGCCTGTCAAGCGGCCCGACGACTGGCGATGGCGGTGCCCAGATATCGAGACGCTGCCACGCTCCGTCTCGAGAGACCCATCGTGGATCTGTGACTGTGACTGTGACTCTCTGACTGTGTCATGGCTAAATCAATTATATGCTCGGTTACTCAATCATCTACACTGCAAGTGGCAGAGAAAGTGCAAGATTATTGGCTGTTAATAATTATAGGAAAATATGTAGACAAGCTCGAAGTAAAGTCATTAAAAATTACATAAAATCCAATACAAAGTACCTTAAATTTAATACAGAAATAATATTAAAATAATTGACTTGATCTAGACACTTAATATAAATATATAAATAAATTAAATCTACTTATGTTCAAGAGAAGTCTCAGAATAATGGAAATCAGTTGTCTCAATTCTTATAAAAATAACTTAATTACAGAAAAGAATTTCCTACAGTAAAGTCCTAAAATTTCTCGTATTTCTCCCCGTGTAAGCCCCTTTCAACACTCAATTTCTCGCTTCCCTTGATTGTTAATTGAATGAAGCGTGCCATTTGATAATAGTGAGATTAGTATTGGCTCAGTGTCAATTGAGAAACTTTAGCTTAAATAACATTTGGTATTTATCGCCTGGCTACCTATTTTTATATGAACATATTTGTTTTTCGGTTCAGTGCGCTTTTTTGACAGCTTTATCACACTCACACACGCACACCCACGCCAGCGCATTCGTATCCCTAAAATGTTAGTTTTTGATCTCCGCCATTGTTGCAGCTGCTTTCGTCACGTGTGTCTGTCTGTGTGTCTGGGTGTGTGGGTGTGTGAGTGCTAGGAGCACCCGCAATGTATGCTACAGTATTTGTTGTGCTTATTTTTCATCGGGAATTGCAACGTATATATTTATACGTGGCTACAGTGCGTTTCGATGAGGGAATATTATGATAACTATTTTATTAATGTCTAAATAAATATATTATTTTTTTTTATTTTTTTTTCTAAGATGCTTGGGGAAGAAATTATTTAATTAAACTATTTTTCACGACTGAACTGTTGAATAAAATGTAATTTTCATATATATTATACATATATTTAAAATCTAGACTCCTAATTGTCAGTATTAAAATCTCTCATTTATAAAGAAATATATAAAATATCACATTTTTAATCATATTTTGTCATTTTTATAATTATTTCTTACTTCCAAATTTATTGGCTTTTAAAATATATATTTTTTCTATGTCCTACAACCTAAAATATAATTGCAATTATTATCATTTCCTTATAGGATTTTAAATACTTCAAATATATTTATAGAGTAATAAATTCCCTAAGCTCTTAAAATGAATTAAAATACTTTTAGAAAAAATCACTTATTCCATTTATATAACAAAACATCTGAGTCCCATGCTTATATCTTATTTAAAAGATTATTTCAGACAATTTTTCGGCTACGACTCGCACTGTGCCCACATGTGCATTTATTTCTATTCCCACCCCAAAAATCCCCTTCTCTGCGCCAATGCATAATATTTGCCATCGATTTTTGGCTTTATTGTTTTACTTGTCAGGCAGGCAGACAACAACTAGAAAATGTTGCAACAACTTCACTTGCTATGCAGGCAGCGTTTTGTGTTTGCATTTGGTATCGACATCGACATCGACATCAGAGTATCGGAATCTGGATATTTTGTGCGGAGCTGCGTGTAACCCGAGCGATTTTATTGCTCTATTGTTTCCATTTTTCTCCTTCCATTGGCCCTTTCAAATGTGTCAATATATATTGGCATTGTATTTAATTGCTATGGAAATGAGAGAGTTTGCCTCAAGGTGAATTCAGTAAGCCAATTGCCCGAAAATGTCAGGGACAGGGCCAATGCATAAAAAGAGTGAAATGTCCAATATGGAGATAAAATAATTAACATGTCATTTTCTTGCCGTTGAGTAAATAATCCCTCCCAGTATCTTGGGGGCAAGCAAAAAGCGTAGGCTGAGTCCAACAATTATTTTCAATAATTGTTTTTACGGCAGATATGTGCTGCTGCAAGTGAAATGACATTAATATAATTTATTGATGGCAGCGGTTGATATTTAAGCCCCGACTTTGAGGCGGAAAGTAAAATTAATTTGTTACATTTGGAGCCCAAATTAATACTTTAAAGTTGCAGTTAAACCTTTCAACACATTTTTATTCACAAACAATTAAACATTTTAATCCCAAAATCCCTTAAAAAAATTAAAAAATGCTTTTACCCTTACAATACAAAGTGGTTAATAGAACATAAAATATTTCACAAATTTAATAACACGTATAAATATTAGTTTATTTTAAAAGTCACCTTTAATTAGGTTTGATATTTATCAGCTTATTTAAAGAACTAATTGAAAAGTAAATCTTTTAATGTAATTACAATATATTTTCTTGAAGGAGCTTATCCCAAGCATTGAGCTAAGAGGCTCCATTGAACCGAATTTCAAATCAAATTAAGTCCCTGAAGTACCTTTTATGTTTAAACGCTTTGCTTCTTGGAAATCAAGTGTGCTTGTTCCCTAATAAGCTTACTAATCGCTCTCGGTTTCTTGTTACTTGTGCCCTGCATATCCCTTCGTTCCAAATTGTTAAATTAATCGTAATTAAGCCGCTGCGGAGACAGGTCAGGTTAAGCCGATCAAGTTGCCTCTGAATTGAATAGAATTTCTAATACAATGCAAATGCCTCAATCAATTTTTAATTAAAAACTAAACAGCCATGAAATCTTCCTCTGCTAATTGCGTATATGTGTGCGCATCAGTTGTGGCCCATATCCGCTTAGCGGATTTACAAACGAACGTCATAAGCAGCTGCCTCCAGTAGGCATCCGCATCATCATCATCCTCGATAATAATCAGAATCATCGTAATGAGTTCGAATATCGAATGGCTGCTTAAGCTGGCTCCCAGCAAATTGGCCGATGACGCCTCGCCAGCTGGCCAAGTCCTCGCAGTCGGTCATCAGCAGCTGTGCTGTCCTGGCAACACTCAGAATCCATCGAAATACGGGGGGAGCTTGGCGCCAAGTGCTGCTCCTGCTGCCCCCCTCGTTTTTGGCGCAATTGACGTCAGCTTTGTTTTAATGCTAATTAATTAAATTCATTCAAATTAACAAGGGACGGTGGCTAAAGGAATACCCAAGCTGGTCCCGCTTTCTATGGCTCTCCAGTGCGCGGTATTCCCCCTCTTGATTTGCAGTTCTCTTTTTCTGCAGAGAGAAAAACGAGATTTAAAAACAGGTTTAATTTACCACAATTTATTGCCTTATTAATTAATTCATATTATTAGTTTTTAAATTAATAATTAATAAATAAAAAGAGCATAAAAAATTGCGTTTTTCTTATTCATAACATTTCTTATAATATTCTTCCATATTAATGTTTCTTTTTTAACCAAACTTACCGCAAAAACTTTTATTTATGATACAACTGATTATAGAAAATCTTTCTTCAGTAAATATCAAAGGGTACAATTTTCAGAAATTAAATAAACTAAAAACAAAGTCAAAATGAACTTACATTTCACTAAAATTTCCCACTGGATCTACTCAAAACAATTAAAGTTGAAGTTAGTAATCGGATAATGATGAGCGACACTCGCCAAGTCAGACACATCTATATATTATGCTCAAACTTTTAATGTTCAACATTTTCCCAATCCTGAAATTAATATTATTCATATTTTGAGTACATCCCATTTTTTCGCCAGTGTATCAAAGCATTAATTACCAATTTTTGTGCTTTGTTGTGTTTTGTGATTTGCGCTTTGGGTTTGCAGCTCTCCTGCCACTTTTACTCTCCTTCCCGCTCCGTAATTGAAATAGAAAAAAAAAAAAGAAAAAACTGATTAACATTTGGCGTTCAAGCGACGGCTGCTTAATGAGCGGCAACAGTCAAGATGGAGGGACTGTGAAAACTCTAGTGGAAACGCTCATATTTCGCTTGTAATTCATTTAAATGAAATGCACTCAACCTGAAATGCAGTTAAGGGGAGGTAGGATCGGGGTAGGTAGGGAAGCCGATTAGCGGTTGGATTGAAATGCGTTCGTAATTGGTCAGAAAGAGCTAGGCCAACCGGAATCGTCGAGGGGCTCTGATGGGATTTTGTGGTCATTAAACTTTAGTTTCAGTTTAGCACTTTGGAATGCTCCCTCGCACAGTCGGTTCAGTTCAGTCTATGTTCAGTCGGTTGGCTGGGTCCTTGCCTTTAATGCGGCCAAGTTAATGAGATTAGGATGTTGCTGGCTAGAGGTAGTGAGGGCGAGTCAGGGCTTCTCGGTTTTGAGGTTTGTCTGCGACTCGCACAGTCAACTCCTTAATCATCATCAGTGCATAAATCAATTGTATTAATAAATTAACAGGCACGGCCAGTAGAACAAGGCACAGCAGTACACTCCAGACCAGTTCCATCTCCATCTCCTGCTCCATCTAGCTCCATCTTCTGGCCCTGGCTTGTAATATCTCAATTAATTATTTGTGTGCGGTCAAAAGCGGGACTGTGGATGTGTGTGTGTTGCAGCGGATATGCCATAATGTTGTCTGCCACATTTTAATTACACATTAATGTGCGCACACCGAAACCCAAAAAGTTGTACAAACTAACATTTTGTTCTCTGCGGTTTTACAAATGTGATCACATCAACAGTAATGAACAGAACATAAATGCCGGATGGAAAAACCTGCGGAAGTGCGAAGAAAACCGAACGAGAAAGGGATACTCTAACCAAGGAATTTATTAAAAATATATAGAGTGGTTTGAAAAAGGATAAAATAAACTTTAGAGATATGAAATCAATAGTTGTTTAGGAAATTAAATACCTTGACATGTTTATTAAGCGTGAATGGCAAAAAGTATACAAAAATACATATATAAATATATTTATCAATATGTACCATATATATATATATTTATAAATATGATACTTTAGTATACATGTTTCACTAGAAAAATAAATGAAGATGAATTCGTATAAGAGCCAATATTTTAAAGGTAAGAAACTGATTTCGTGATTAGAAAAGCTATTTAAAAAAATGTGTGCCTGTCTGTATTCTCCTTTCGTAAAAATAAACCATAGTTCCATTTGAAAACCTCATTTTATATTCCTAACTTTAAAAACACCTCTCATTCTCCCCCGAAAACTCTTCCAAATAAATTAAAAACTACTAAATCAACCACATATTCGACTGTATCAAACTTATCTGCACTGCTCCCTAGTGTATAATATTATTTAAATATGCTTTTAACTTTTACTGCCACTCTGGGGCTAGCAATAACAACAACAACAAACTTTTGGTTCAACTGCAGTTAAGCAAATAAGTAAAAATTACAATAAATTAAATAATTAATGTAACTCGATGTTGAACATACCGAGAGGGCGGGGAAAGGGAGGAGTGTGTGTGTGAGAGAACAGCATGTTAATTAATAGTGACTGGGCAACACATGGACATGCCGACCAATTAAAATTAATACACCAATAAAGCAATTTGATCAATAAAGACACCACGGCAGCCGCACGCCAAACAATGAGCACATATTTGTATCCTGCGGTTAGGATGTGCAGGATGCGCTCCGTCTCTGTCCCTGTCACTGTCCCGGGTTTGGTATTGTCATGGAATTTGGCATCAATAAGCGCCGCACGCGGCCATAGAAGGCATCTCAAATATGCCGGCGCTCAAAATTATGCAACACAAACATTTTTCGGCTGAAAACGGAAAGCGCCAAAGGCGAATGGGAATGGGCCACGCGGCGTATGCTTGATGTGCAGTACACATGCCTGCTTGCAGAATGCGAAGCACTTAATTATTTTTTAACACACTTTTTAACGATTTTTCTTCCGTTGCGTTGCGTTACATTTCCCCGCAAATAGTTTCCCTGCCAGCAGAATATGTATACGTATTTTTTTACACCCATTTATATATAAATGTGTGTATATTTTGTTTTTTTGTTAAGTTTCGGGGGCGCCCTGCTCTGTTTGTTTGCATTGGTAATGAGTTTACTTTGGCTGTAAGTTGGGCAAACAGACCGCCGGCTCACCTCGGCCTGGCTTCGTGCGGCTCTCTGTGGTTCAACCTCATTTACACTAGAAAAAAATAATACTATAAACTTATTATTAATAGTTTTTGATGGGAAAATAGCTAGGGAATTATATTCCTTTAGTTTTAATTACAAGGAATTGGTAGTTAAAAATTTTGAGCTACTTTAAGTTGCTCTTAAATTGTTTTCTATTAAGTTTTAAGACATTTATCAGTTCCTGGTATTTTTTTAAAGGTTCCTGAGACATATTTTCATAAGAAAATATAATAAAACCTTAAATTAAATACTAATCTTTATATTATATTTTTATCTCTGCACCAAAATGTTTATAGGGGGCATGTTGGCAAAACCGTAGAAGAACTTGTGCATTAAACTTTCGTTTTATTGTAAAGTTCAGTCAACAAAAATCTTTGTACACCACCGCGTGTCCCACCCACAAATAAATTGTGTGTGCCACATGTGTTTTTAGTTTTTCGGTTGTTTCTGCAAATTGCTTTGCGGTCTCTCTCGTTCTAACTTTGAAAAATGTATAAAAATTTTAATTAGTATTAAAAAATAACAAAAAAAAAAGTGATGTGCAAATATGCTGTCCGGTTTTTTAAGAATTTTACAACCGACGCTTTTACGGCCGTGTCCGTGAAAGTCAGCGAAATTTTTGTGACTCGCAGCGTTAAAATAAAACCGAAAAAAAAACCTGTAAAAAGCGAAGAGAAAAGTGAAATAAATCAACGCTGCCGGGGCTGCTGAGGTTGTTTGGCTTATCAGAAAGGTTTCAGGGTTTCGGGCGGGGGAGAGGTCGAACATTAACACACTGCATCGCGATAAGCTTGGTCAGGTGCTGACCTGGCTTTATTCCGATATCGCGATAAGCATCTGGCGCCGGCACATAAATTACATCACAAAGGAGCCGCCGCAATCAGGATCTACGTTTGAAGCTGCGCCCGGTCGGGCCGGGCCGGGCCTTTATGCGGATATCAATTCATTAAATGATGCGCGCGATTCAATGAAATTAGCGACCCACGACGGTGTTGACAAGCCATCGCTAAGTAGACAATTACGAGGACACGCCAACTCAAAGGACTTCAAACGACTCTAAAAAGGAAAATAAAACAGCAGTGGTGGAGGGTGGTGGGCACTATGAAAACAAAATCCGCCACTAAGTAGCAGTACTTATGACATAATAGCTTTGCCCCAAAACAGTGGTGCTAACATAAAAGTTTTTATTGATAAAAAATACAGCCCATTAATTACAAGATTAAAGGCGAAAAAAATATAGAAAATTATATAATTAAAATGGTATATTGGCAACAAAATATGTTGGCAATTATCGATTGAAAAAAACTTGAACAGGTATTAACAGCCGCAAGTTTATTTTGATTACGTTAATATGCACTTTAAAGCAAGCTTCATAATTGAACTTGAACAAATAAATGATTAATTACTTTGCTGGTAGATAAATAAAGCTGTTTATTTTGGTGTAATAGTTAATTGCCGCCGCATAAAAACTGGAGCTCACAAATGCATTTTTAAACATGAATGTATCTGTAAAATATTTAAATATGAAAAGATAAATATGATTTAAAATGATTCTTTGTCTTTAATAATGTTGCGAACTTTTTAGGCACTTAATTTGTTAGATTCTAGATACACAAAAGTTGTAAAAGTCGCACAACTTTAAATTAACCATTTTTAAATTTGATTTTACACCAAGAATTCTGACTCAGTCTCATTTTTTGAGCTTCTTAAATTTATGATAATTGCTTCCCTTATTAAATATATGCTTATATTCTATTTCCCCAAGCCTATGAAACGTAATTTAATTTTTTAAGACATTTTTGTATACATTTGGTAATATATTTTACCTAGATTTACAATTTTATAGTACTACTAAATATTAAATATTATCAAGTGTCTGAAGACTAATATTCGATGAGCTTATTTATATAATTTCTTTATTAATTTGTTAGTTTTTCCCTACAACTTTCTTTTAGTAAAGACCCTTGTAAGTAGCTAGTTAGCCAAAAACATTTACATTTTCAAACCACTGTTTTGAAGGACAAATTTGGAGCTCATACACTGGCCATCATTCGCCTCACCTGTGCCAGCTCCGTCTTCGCTTATTCGTCCCTCTGGCCATGTTTTTGTTTTCCTTTTAGCCATATTAATATAAGTATACATTGCCCTCAATGTGTGTGTTGGTGTGTGGGTGTGCGGGACATTTTAGGTAAATTAAAAAATAACATTATTATTATTTTGATAGCACACATTTCGGGGGTCGCTGCTTCGCTTACGTTATGTTTACTCATGCCAATCTCACCGAAGACCATTTAGCGATGTTTGTAAATTAAAAACAATTTAGATTCGCTAATTTGCTTAAAAGCAAAGAGCTCTTAAAGGGAGGCGGGAGCTTGCGGGCACAGGACCTGCAGGACCTCCCGTCGAGTGTCAATAAGCCAAACACTTTGGCCTGTTTGATCTGCATTAGCGTGTGCGAGTGTGCGTGTGTGCCAACGTTTCCAATCAAAGTCCTGAGCCATATATCATCATCAATTGTAGTTGGGTTCATGGGGCCATGGTCATTGGCTTCGGCTTCGGCTCTAACTCTGGCTGCGGCTCTGGGTCTGGGCCTGAGGGTGACCCTTAACCCCCGGAATGTGCTCTTAACCCGCCGTCTGCAAATCCGGGCGTTGAGCTGACAGTGACAAAGCAAATGTCAAATTAATTTGATGCCTTACTTAGGCTTCCCTTTCCCTCAAGGAAACGCAGACAAGTGCCACAGGAGTTGGTAGAGTGCACTGGGGGAAATTTAATGCTTGGAGATTCTTTTAATTTTAGGGATAAAAGTGGATTTTGCTTTCTAATTATTTTATAATTAAAAGGGAATAAAGGAAATCCATTGTCTGTAGCAAAATATATTTTTTTTGTCATTATCAAGTTGATGTTAACTAAAACAGACCGTTTGAGATTTTAAATCTCGACTAAAACAGCCTATAAGTATGCAACGATTTGCTTTATTCAATCTTCCCTAAAACCAATTATCTTAACCCACAGCATACATTTAGGCACCTTTATTCGGTTGTTCCAAACAATTTTTACTATAAAAAATACAAAAACTGTAATTTATGTTCCCATTCCGCGCCGTGTAAAAACTTCAAACGGCGAACGAGTGTCAAGGTATTTAACACGGAGTTTGGAGACGGATACGTGGCTGCTGGACCTGTATCGCACACCTGGAATGCTGACTGTCAATTTCATTTACGTTTTCAATCGATTTATTGTGTGACCGACCGCAGGCCACGCCCCCCGCCTACACACGCCCACACTCACACATTCACAGACAGCGGGGGAGGGAGCACGGACACTCAAAGGCAATATTGGTCAGATTTTTGACAGCTCAAATTGAATTTGCCTTTTGCTGCTGCCTTTTTGGCAGCGCCACAAAAAGTGAAATGTTGTTTGCTTGACCGCCCCGAAAGCTGAGGGAATTCAGGGGGGCGGGGAGTCCAGGTGAGGTGCTGTTCCAGTGTGTGTTTGTGTGCCGATGAGGGTGTGTCAGGCTGTCAAGGTGTGAACACATTTGGCTTTTGTTTGCTGCCAACCGAAAAGACACGACGATTTGTCTCACTTTTTGATCGATTGTTCAGCTCACCCCAACGCGGCCACATTCCGCCTCCTTCGTCCTTAGCCCCTGTCCTTTTTTTTTATCCTCACCCCTCTATAAGGACTGACCGCACACATATTTGTCATACTTCTGGTGATGCTAACCCTGATTTGTTGTCTTTTTTGATGCCCTTTCAAGGGGTTTTAATAAAATATGTAATAAAGGATGCATGAAGGGAATTTTAAATATGATATAGCTTAAATATATATTTTATTACCCACACAAAAAAATTAAATAGCAAACATTCCATGCAACTTTATTAAATAAAAGGCTTTTTTTGGTAATGTATCATAAGTAACGCAACTTAGTTCTTTTAAGATTCCTCAAGAAACTTCAAGAAAATATGATAGAGTTTAAATATATATTTTATTCACCATACAAAAAAATTAAATAGCTAACATTCCATGCAACTTTATTAAATAACATATAAGGCTTTTTTTGGTAATGTATCATAAGTAACGCAGCTTTGTTCTTATAAGGTTCCTCAAGAAACCTGTAGAAAATCCCCAACTCCCCTTATTTATTCCCCATCTGATTCCGATTCAGAGTCAGAGGTGTAGAGCGAACAAAAGTGGACCATGAACTCGTGGGTGGTCATCGCTGGCAGCTGGAACACCGACCAGAAGCGAACCATCAGTTTGTTGGCCAAATTACCCACCGTCGAGGCCTTACTGAGGCCTTTCAAAGGAGCCAATCTGGCGTATCTGCATAGATCGTTGATCAAATACACGGCCCTGTATTTCTGCAACAGAAATTCTTTGCTGAATGTCATTTCCAGCAGATCCTCCAAAACTCCTGTAGCTGCTTGATAGTCCTTTTGGTCGATGCTCTTGCGCAGCTTATTCACCAACTGGTTGAATTTTTTCTCTACTTCTCTGTTCAGGGAGTCGTCATCGGTTGGCGGCATTTCTTCATATCCTGCGTCCATAGCCTCCTGACTGGTTTCCTCCACAGGCAAAGCTTCGGGACCGGACTCCTCCTCGTCGGGTTCCTCCCAGACCATAGGTTCCTCCCCATGTTGGTGTTGATTGGGTTTAAACTCATAAGTGAAGCGCCTATAGACTTGCGAGAGCCCACGAAAGTGATCCATGAAAACGGATTCGATGTCTGGAAGTTTGACCGCCGTCGCGAAGCGAGAAATCAAGTTTCTGGCCAGAAGCTTCACTTCGGCCGCCTCGCTGTGGTTAACATGGTCTGTGTTGAGGTAGCATAAATGGTAGATGGAGTTCACGGCGGCGAAGTTCCGCACCAGGAGGTACTCACTTAATTCCATACCAACTAGCTCATTCAGGGCCATTACAGCCGAGGTATAGTCCTGTAGGTTGGACTTTAAGCTGCGGCGCAGGACATTCACCAGCTCGATGAATTTTTGCTCTACTCCTCCTTCCAGAGATTTTCGATCGCCTCGCACGTTCGCTACGTATTTAAGGCACATTCTTTCATCACAGCTTTGTTCCGTCTGTCCAGGTTCCTCATCGACGGGTTCCTCATAGCCGGGTTCCTCATTGTCGGGTTCCTCGTTGCCGGGTTCCTCATCCTCCTGGCTGGCTTCCTCCTCGCTGGCTTCCTCCTGGCTCGCTTCCTCCTGGTCGGGCTCCTCCTCCAAGTCCTCCTTGCTTAATACTCGATAGAAACAGGCGCCATCATTTCCGAGCTCGGAGCTCAATTTCTCTGCAATGATTATAGCATCGCGGAATTCCGGATACTCCAGATTCTCGAGCGTTATGAAGCGACTCTTGCTGTCCTCACAGTATGGCCAGATTTTGGAGTACAGAATCCTACGACTGTCGTCGGTTCCTAGAAAATCGACCAGGCCATGGCGGCTATGCTTTCCCACGAGTTTCCCCGGCCATGGAATGTAACCCTTCGACTGTGCGAACACCAGGTCACCCTCGCTGAAGGAGTCTGAAAGAAGGGGAGAGGATTCAAGGTGGTAAAGCGAACTTCAATGGAAATTTTTGCTTAAGTTAGATACTTTATTAAACGGCGGCATCCGCAGAATGCGCGCAGATACTCATACTAGGGTTATGCAAGGAAGAGTTGATTAGGGGGAGGATTAAGGTAAAGGATTGCAGGTTTAGGATATTACTTAGTGAATTATTTTGGAAAATAAAATAGGTATAAGTAGATTTATATTAATTTTCAATAAATTCTTAGAAGGGAAAAATACGTAATTGTTTTTTTTAATGCCCTGTGTTAATATTTAATAGCACAGTTTTGCACAAGTAGAAGGAGTTGAATCAGGATTAGAAGAAAGGTGAAGAATTTTATTTATCAATACATATTCAAGGAAAATTCCTTTGGTTTAATTTTCCTCACTTAAATTTACAATCTTATAAAAATAAACTAAACCGCTTAATAAACCCAATTTCTTGCATATTTATTAAACCATTTCAACGCAAATTAATCTCTGAAATTCTCTTAATTTCTTGCAGCTGTTAAAGACAACATTCCCGATTGCTTATTTGGTGAGTTGCCCTGCTGCTCTTCTTGCCCAGTTCATTTGAATATAATTTCCAAGTTTTTATAGCTCTAAGTACACGGCTCCTTAAGATGCACTTAAACCACCCCGCCGACGCACTCATAAATCTGTCGTCCTGATGGAACGTTTTAAATGTCCTTGCCGGCTCCCCCGGCAGCTTGGGGTTTAAAATGGCCAAAAATGGCCAAAATGTCTTTTTAGTGGACTGCTTTGTTTGGGTTATATAAATGCCGGCATTTTAATGTTGTGGCCGGGGCTGTGGCTGCTTTTTGTGGTTCTTGGTCCTAGCTTTTGCCGGCCACACATTGGCCAAATGGCCATGCAACATGTGGTGGCCGTGGTGGCTTCTTCTAATTTGATTTATATTTATAAAGTCGCAATCATTTGCTTTCGATTACCGGGGTAATAATAAAGCGTCGTTACATTTAAATAATGACCAAGTCGGCGTCGGTTAATGGTTATGAAAATTCAATTATAACCCAGCCGCAGCATGATGGTCCACTTCGCCGGCGAAGTTTTCTTCTGGCCTTCGCTGGCATCGCTGCCTTTCGTATTTTTCGCATAAAACACGTGGCAAGATTAATTGTGGCCGGCTGTCGTACATTACAATGCGTATACGCCGTGTCGTACATGTGTAAATAAGCACAATGCTGCTGCCACTCCAGCTACTGTTGCTGGGTGTCCTTGCGCCCTTGTGCGACTGCTTTTTTGGTCATCATATTTAATTCAAGCATAAATTTTTGCACGCATATAAAAAAGGACGCGGGGAAGGACGAGTAAAAAAGAATTAATACGTTTCGGTTAATTTATGTGGCCTGGGGCCGAGGGGGATGGGCATGAAAAATAACCCAAGCTGGACGCAAACCAATGAGCCACAAACGACCGTGACTGCCTCTTGTGCTCCTGGTCCTGCTCCTGCTGATGATGATGATGATGATGGGAAATGGAAAGGGAATGGAATGAAGGATGGCAGAGTCTGGGGGCCGCCTTTGTCTCGTCACCCTTTTGGCCTGGCCGCCATTTGGCCGCCTTTTGTTATTGCAGTGTTCGGGGTAATTACAAAGTGTTTTTCGACGGAGATCGCGGACGGGGGATTGAGTGGATTCGCGGGCGGAATAGGGCTGCCCCACCTGCTGGGCTTTGTTATAGCCTCGCGCCGCTGCCGTTTTTAATTTGTCATAATTTTTGCCATGGACTATCCCCAGCCAGGATCTTGGCTAATTAGCCAGATAGGGGCTGAAACTAGGTATTACTAGCTCGAATTTAAAATACCTTTTGGAACTTGCACTAGGCTCTGAATAGGTGTATTATTTATGCTTAAAATAAAAGATTTTGGGTGTCCCGGTTTATCTTCAAGCTGGTTTGCAAATGGCTCGAGACTTGGTTAAATTAGTCGGTAAAACTTAATTAGTTTCTAAAAAATTATTTCTAATTTGAAAAGAGTATTACATTTTTGGTGAAATGCTTTATTTTTAAATGGTTAACTTGTTTTATTCTTTTTCTACAAAAACCTATTCAAAATCTCTATTCAAATTGCCAAAAATCAGCTGGAGGTGCTAGTGATGCCACCTAGTTTTACTATTTGTTAGAGTTCAAAATTTTAAAATTAGCTTGATATCTTTGGTATTTAAACAAAGCTAAAAAATCATGATTTTATTTTAACTAAATTAATATTTATACATTAAGTTAGTGCTAAATTAAGTGCTCAAGTCCTACTGAATTGGAAACTCTGATAGCTATTTTCTAACTCGGTGGCAACGCTATTGTTACTGGAGAATCCAATAAGAAGTTAAAAATCATATCGCGTTTGTAAAAACAAATTGTCTAAGAATAAGTACATTTTATAGTTAAGAGTTCTTATTAGTAGCATTCGCTGGACAGTTTACCTCAGCTTTCGTGATAGAGAATATTCCCCACTGTTCTACATATAAATAAATATCTAAATAAACAATAAATGGCCAACTTACCGGCATTAGATTCTTCCATACTTGCGATCAGCTCCAATTCACACCAAGAACTGATTGAAGAACACGATCTCAAAGCCTTCAAGCTAAAACGAAAACAAAGGTTCCCCCTTTCGGGTATCAATAATAAGATATTGTTTACCTTTTCATGTACTGTTTGTGTTGATGTGTGGCATAAATAAACTGAAACTGCAGAAACCCATGCGCCAGCAGTCGGCATTAATGTTTAATCCGTCCTTCGGTGGCCAAAAAACCATAATCGCCCTAAACTCATCATAGACCTGCCGCCGCCACACACACACAGATGCGGCTATCAACTTAAATTTTTTTGTTGTAGCCAATAGAGCAAACCACCGACTGCAACACCAAATAAACTCGACTCAACGGCTGTCGGGAGGAACTTGCACATGTTCACATCATCAGCAGGACTAACCGAACAAGGAAACCACATAAATCAATGTCTGAAGAAGGGCCTTCCCCAGAAACATGCCACAACACTTTGGCCAATCTGTGTGCCACACACAGACACAATAAAAAATCACACTCTGAGTTTAGGAACGTTTTTCTCTAAAGGAGTCTTATTTTTAATTCAGGATATTTGCTCTTAGTACTTACTTGTAATAGTTGTACTTGTATTTAGAAGAGTTTAAAGTAATTGTTTTAATACATGCGATCTTCTCAAGACAATTCGTTTAAAAAATTCTGCGCAGTAGGCCTTGTATGCGTTTGTGTGTGTAACGTACAGTATCGCCCCGCTCAGCAATCGAATAATCGGATAAGCCAGGGACCCATAGCTGTTTTTTTAGAGATAGTGTTGGCAAGCGTAGGATCGGTCGGTGGGTCGGAACTAGATTCAATAGAGATAATCAAGAGTACTTTGACCAGGAAGAGTGGGCAAAAGATCACTAGATCTCCTTGGGTAGCGATCAGGATCAACACGGGATTGGAGTCGATGGCACCCAGTCGCAAAAAACAGTCTTATCAGTCGCCTCTGGGAGGCTAAGGGGATGCCACCTAGTTTAGCTCTAAATTCACAAAATGTTATGATTTACTTTCGTAGGTATCAAAAATTACCTAATTTTACCAAATTCAAATTACAAAAATTGCGTTAAATTAAGGGCTTAAGTTTTAAAAGTTAAAGCTCCGTCGGTGGTAAATTTAAATAGGTGGCAATATCAGGTTCGGAATCGTAATGGGAGAACGCCTATAAGAAGAGTTTCGGGTATTACATATAAAAATTCAAGTGATATAATCCTAATATTTGATTTGCCTTCATTAAAATGGTTCAGTAGCTTACTTACAGCGTTAATTTTATTTGTTTATTTAAAAAGTATTATTCGCTTTTAAAAAGGTAAACAAAGGAAATTTTGCCATTCACCGCGAAATGCAAACAGAGGATTCCAGGCATGCTAAAGTTACTTGGCATAAAAAAAGGGTTATATCAACGATCTTTTGCCTTTTGACAGTTTGAAAAAGAATTGTTTCTGTTTCGAAAATTATTTAATAAAATAAAATAAAATAATAATATTAATTAAATCCAATCATGTCGTATCTTTTGCGCATGAAGAAACCTTTTCCAAATCCTCTAGCTAAAACCACAACAAAAGGCTCCGATCGGGTATTATTAATAAGAATTGTTTACCTATGTTTCTAATTATTTGTTTAGAAATAAAGAAGGTAAAGTTTGCTTATTTACATCCGGCATCCGGCTAATCAAGCGGATTTTTAGTTCGATCTAATGAAATTTTCCTTGGTTTATCACTACGTTGCATTATCATTGCATGGTTGTTATTACATATTTTTTCTCAGTGCTGGCACTTCTACAAGTACTCAGACCGCTCCCTGAGCAGTGACAGAAATTGCAAAATATTTGATTTGTGCTTATTTAATTTGGGGAAATATTCGTGCACGACGCATTTGCCAAAGGCAGTGCCGGCCCGTAACCACACACACTGCACACCACACTCCCCACCACAAACTGGGAGGGAAGGAGTGCTGCCACCCCCCGATTGGTATAAGATCTCCTGGCCCAAAGGCACAGCTGCTTCTCCCCCACGGCCAAAGCCATTCTCCGCTCTGAATGCAGATGAATGTTGTGCAGATTTCGAGTACTGTCAGCCTACACTTAGACGTCAACATTGACGACTGATGAATGGAGTCGGTGGGCGGCAATTGGGAGGATGGGATGCTAGTGGCACCACAAGTGGCACATCATCACCATCACCATCATCATGGCATTGCATGGCACTGGCCATGTTCATGTTCAATTAGTGAAGCGGCATTGCACTTTGTTCATATAAAATGCCTGCGAGTCTAATTAATTACTACACGATTCCGATCCCAATGTCAGATGCATTTGAGCCAAACGCAAAACCCGATTGGGTCAGAGGTGAATCCGTGGGCTGTCATCTTGCCCAACCTTGGCTGCTCTCAGCCCGGCAACATTATTAGGCCATGTCCAGCGATGGTTTGATACTTATCAGGTATTGTGCACAATGAAAAATATTTACTGGTTACTATAAATGGGTATTTCTGTCTACAAACATAATGGGGTTTGCTTTATTTATTATTAAATATTTATTAAGGACTATAACGTTTCTAAAAACCATACAATCTTGACAAAAATAAATTATTTACTTGGAAATTGATTCGATAAAATACAAAGAATATTTCTAGATAAATTAAAACCTCATAAGCAGTTCCAAAATATTTTTTCTACCTGTAATATGTTGTGCTCTGGCCAGACAATGGAGGCCTTAGCGCATCAAATTTCTATTTTGGTTAGCGGCGGAATATTTGCGATTGCATTTCACAAAATGGATGCAATTCACATCGAATCATAATCAGCAGGCAGGCTGCCTGTAAGGGGAAATGGGAAACTCTCGGCCTGGGAGCCTGTGAGCCTCTCCTGCTAAATGTGTACGGAAAACTGTTGAAAAAGTAGAAAATTGCTGCAGCACATTTGCATATTGAATTACATTCATTGTTGATGTTGTCGTGCGTTAAATCCATGTAGAAGAGGAAACCCCTTTGCTCCTGGCGTCACCCCTTCGCATATCAGCCCACAATTGACAACCCCCATGCCAGCCTTGGAACATCCTGTCATATCGTATGTGGCTGAATTTCCGGCTGCTGGCAGGCTGGCGGCAGGCCTGGCATTGTCCTTGCTGGGTGCTGCTGCCTTACTTATTTATTTTCCACATTATTTTCTTCGCGTTTTTTTACGCCTCTGAGTGACGCTGACAATACTGGCAATTGGCGCAACTGCCACAAGCAAATGATATAAAATATTCAGTTATGCCAACAAAGGGGAAAAAAATACTCAGAGCTTCCTAGAAAAGAAAATAATGGTTGGCGCTACCTTGATGTATTGTGAAAATGCCTTGCCCAATTTGCCATTAAAATAAATTGGCTAAAAGTGCCAGTAAAGAAGTTTCAGAATAAGAAGTTTATACCAGAGGGAAATTTCAAATAAAAATGCAAACAGAATAGTGCACAATTAGGTATAAATTGCATCAAGTAGAATATAGAATCATACATGAATGGTACGTTCAAAAATGCTCCAGTAAATGGGGTCTTAGCGAAATATATTGACATGGACTGGTATTTATTTCCCTTGAAAAATATGAAAATGGAGGAGAAAATATGTAGTTTATTTTCTATGAAAAAGAGATCTCAAGAAATGCATATATTGAGTGCAATTTTTTTAAGCACAATTAAATAGTTCAATAAAAAATAATTGGAAGGAATTTAAGCTTATTTTTCTTAAAATTTAGTTACGTACTTCTCTTAACCTTCCCCACTTCACACAAGTGTTGGCCATAATAGAAAACTTGAACTATTTATCGCCTTAGCCAACTATTTTTACACACAGCCATTAAGAGCCCCGGAACTTTGTGATGAACGAAATCTTTAGACTCTAATGAAATTACATCAAGTTTTTGGAGACACAACTTGTGCCGCCTCGTGTGCTAATCAAGGCAATTTGCCAATGACAAAAATGCTAAAACAATTAGGATTCAATTTGCAAGTTTTTCAAGCTGCCCATTTCCGTTCTCCGAGTCTTCGAGTCAATGACAACTTTACCCCAGAGAAGCCAAGAAGGCCATGTCCACGTCCGTGTCCATGTCCATGTCCCTGGTCGGGCTAAAACCATTTGTCCAAAAAGCATTACAAGGATTTAATTTAAAAGTTTGCAACACTTGGCTGACTGAAACAGTGGCATGGACAGCAGGACGGAGAGAGATGTGGCAATTAAAGCACATGCAGCAAATGAAAATTTTTAACTTAATATAGAAAACGATTCGGTGAATGAATCAGTGAATTGCTCTTTTGCCTGACGCATTCTTTTTTCACATATACTCTGGATTTTAAAAGGGAATATTATATGGCTGTGGTCTCCGGTGAAATGTCAAGTAACTGCAATTCCTCTTTGGCGGCTTTTAAAATATGAAATATGAAGATTTTTTTGGTAAGAATATATCAGATTAAAATTGTTGTTTGCTTATTGAGGTAAATCTATAGGCTCTTTTATAATTTATTTATATTTTTAATATCTTAAATATTTACTATAACATTTTAGTAATAGTTCGCAGTTAAATAAATACATTATTTCAACTGAAACTCATGCTTATTTCCTTTCTATGGTATCCCCAAGTCGGATTATTAGCTATAATATTTTTCTTACAACAAAAAAAAATGTTTTTAAATTTGAGCTGCAGCTGGGGAACCTGCTGAAAAGTTTCGGGGATGGAGAACATTAATTAGAAGCTGCCACGCTCGGCAGACACGCGTCCAGGTGCCTAAAAAAAAGTTGCCAACGTGCAACAGCATTTTCGGAGGCGGAAGGCAGCCGGGAGCCCCCGAAAAGTTTCTCGGTTTGTGTTTCGTTCGAGTTTGACTTGCAGTTAAAGTTGATTTTTAATATACACACCCTTACACACATTACACACGGAAAGAAAATTATGAATTGCTAAGATTAGCTAGGGAGTTAATAATAATATATAAGAAATGCTTTACAATGCTTTTAAACTGCTTAGACTTATTATTAAATATTTTCAATTACAGCACATACTTCACTTTTAAAATTGGCATTTAATAATTGCATTTTCTTTAAGTGCCTTACCTTTTTTGTTGGCTATAGAAGTTGCTTTTAATTAAGGCCATGCGCCAGGCACTTAAACCAGCCTAAGAAGGCGGAGATTAAGTGGGTGGAGCAGTAGTAACCAGGTGGGCATGGGGAGCTGCAGGTGGTTCGGCGGAAAATGCATTCTGCCAGCCAGTCTGGCAGCCAGCATCATTAGCCTTCTTTTTACTTCTCCCCATCAGGTGCTAACTTTTAAGCGTAACATTTAATTTTGCGCTGAAAAGGAAGCAACACATGTATGCAGGGAGGCCTGTCGGAACAAGGTGAGCCGTAGCTGGGGGTCAGTTATAAATAACGTAATCTTCACGCACGTAATTCAAATGTGGCGGATGGGGCGTGTCTCGGTTGCGTCTCATTTAGCGCACGTAACCAAATAATGACCGAAATGATGCTCCTCGCTGATGGCCAACGCGGCGTATACATAACGCGGCAGTGGGAGGAGCAATGGAATGAAATGGTATGGAATGGCAAAAAAAAAATGGAAAAGTAAACTGCGTGCGTATTGTAAATAAAATAAAATGTAACGTAACGAAGCGAAATGTTTTATCAACGTGCTGTAGAGCACAAAACAGTCTGTGCACTGAGGGAAATGGAGGGATTTTCAGTGGGAAAATTTCCAAATTATATACGGTATTTAATATCCGGTTTCTTGAAATATTTTTTGAATCAATTTACAACACTTTTTGACTTACGTCTTGTCTTTTCTAAAAGTATTACTTTATTTAACCAAATTTTTATATTTTTATATATTGATTTTGTTTGATTTCTTTTGGAAAAATATTTTTTTATTTAAAGATTTAATTTAAAACTTAACGAAAATATTTATATATACCATAGCGAACTTAAAAATAAATAAATAATTATATAATTTAAAGAGAAACTAATAAAGAGCTCAAATAAAAAATTTCTAAGACAGTGCTATAAATTTTATGCATGAAGAGTGTTTTATATGTTATAAGTTTTTTTCGTAGAAGATTTATTTCTACCAGCCATAAGACAGGTTTAAACGGACCTTTATAATAGCTAAAAAAAAAGAAAATAAAATCTTAAAATTCTTATTTAATTTCTTCCAACTATAAACAATGTGTACCGATTTTCCCTCTAATTTTTCTTACCTTCCCTGGTCTGGTATAAATTTTTCCCAGTGCAGCTGCTCCCGCAACCGTCTCGCTATTTCAACCACTGACAGATGGCCCGCTGACCAAAGCGGCGCCTGTGGTCCACTCTAGCCGCTCCCACCTCACCCTCCTCATCTGGAATCGGCGGTGTTTTGGTAGTATCCCCGCGTTGATTATCGCTTCTCGTTCATGTGATATCTGTTGTTGTAATTGTTTTGCTTTGTCGTAAATGGGATGGCGCGCTGCTCTCCGCACAGGAAGATAGATTGCAATTGCTACGGGCCATTACCAGGATGAAATGAGGAAGGGAGCCGGCGGCGGGCACAAATTTCTTGTCATTAAATTAAAAATAAACGACAATATTTTATGCGCCTATAAATATGCAGCAGCAGAAGCAGCTTCAGCATCAGCAAGCGGAAAGTGAGCAGCTGTTGTTATTTATTTATGCGATTCCTTGTTGTAGTTACACGTTTTAATGTCTTCCTTATGCAGAACTTTTGCTCAGTGTCCGTTTTAGAGCACAGGTGTGTTTATATATCCGGCAAGAGGGAAAAAGGCGGCTGAAGGGTGGATGTGGTGGCTGGCAGGATGAGTTCCCTAAGCCCCTCTCTTGTCCTAGAAGAATTTATATCTGCTTGGTCTTGCTGGAATTTTGCCTGCCGGCTGGTCGTAAATTATGTTTAGCAATTGGCAGCAGGAAAAGGCTTGGGAAATTGACATTTTGCAATTGCATCAAGCTGCAACTATTGCTGCCGGATGAATTATTGATGGTCTTGTAAATCAACAATAAATTGAGATATGGGTTTAAGCAGGAATCTTATTTTAGCAATGAGATTTTATTTTATATGTTGTGTTATTATTGTAATTTTAAGAATTTAAATAATCAAGGTGCATTCATGATTATTTTAATGTTCATTTTTTATTAGTTGCTCAAGGCTTTAATTATTTTTAGTATGGAAAATATTATAGGTATTTCGGGTGAAGCTCTTTTACCTACAAAAGCCAATTTAATTAGGAGAAAGCAATCAAATCATGAAGTATTTCTTAAAATCCGTTCTTATTTTGCGTCTGAAAATACCTCTGCATCAAAATTCCTTTTTAATTTCCTATTTTAGGAAATGATTTTGCAACTTGAATTCTTTAAGCCTTTTCCAGTTTGACTCTGAGTTTTAATGCTATTCGGATGGCTTTATTTATCTTTTTCATGTCGAGCAAAATACCTTTTCAGTTCCCAAATTATTTTTCAGCAAATCTTTTGTGTTTTGCAAATTCTAAGGTGAAGATATTTTTCCATTGCAAGATTGCACACAGAAATTATAAATCAATTCAGAATTATCAAAGAAATCTCGGAAGATTTTAGGAACAATAAAATATGTATACCTCTTTCTGTGAAAAGGATCCCTATAACAAGGACTTTAAGATAATAATTTATCAATGCTTTTTGATAAAAATGAAGGTTTTTCGGCTTATTAAAAAGTATAAGAAATATTTCTTTAATTATTCTCTCTATCCACTTCCTAGTAAAAATTGTAATTATAATTTCATTTTAAACCCCTTCCTTTGCCATTAGTATTTCCACTAAAAACACACTTGATCTGATTATGGTTGAGATTGTATTTATAGTACAAAAATATATCGCAATAATTTGTTCTTAGCAGTCTCTTTCCATTGAAGCAATAAAAACGAGTGAGTAAATCTACTTCTCAGGGATTTTTACAATTCAATCTTAAAGCTACGCCATTGCCATCCGAATTCTCCTGCCCGCTCTCCAGTTTCGTGTGCTGGAAGAGCATCTCCTCCGCTTTCAGTTTCCGCCGCGACTCCTTGGACTCGTTCCAGGGCTGGGTGACCGCTGTGCCCCAAATCAGGAAGATCACATTTCCGGCAAACAGGACGCCGGCCACGAGGATGAAGACCACCTGCCACTGGCTCCGCTGGGTGGAGTCGGTGACCAGGACGCCGACAACCAGCGGCGTTAGCAGGCTCACTATGTTGGTGAAGCTCGTGAGGATTCCGGCCAGGATGCCGGCATGATTCGGCGACAGATCGATAGTGTTCAGCTCGCTGCCAATTGTGGCCGCACTGCTCACGCCCACACTCAGGGTGACGAGGGTCAGGACCAACGTCTTCTGGTCCTCGCCCACAAAGGCCAGGGCCAGTAAGATGCAGGCCGGCGCCCAGAGGGCCACGCTCGTGTAGGTCTTCCTCAGCGCCGTCAGACTGAGCCAGTTCTTCTGGAGCAGCACGTCCGCGATGATCAAGTACACGTAGCACATGAACCACATGAGCAGGAACGGCAGGGCGGAGAAAATGGCATTGTCCTTCAGTTTCAGGTGGAGGACGCCGCTTAAGTACGTCGGCAGCTCTGCCTGCATGGTGACCAGGCCCCAGGTGTCCGCACACCTGGCACACAGAAGGGCATATACCGGCACCGAGGTAAAGATGCCCCGCCAGGGGATCTCCATTTTCTTGGGCGGATCCTTGCGCTCCTCCCGCTGCAGATCCCCCACGATGTAGGCCTTTTCCGCCTCGCTAATGCACCGGGCTTCGTTGGCCTTATTCGCTCCCAGTAGCAACCAGAGCAGGCACCAGACCAGGCCCAATCCCGCCACGGAGTAGCTGATCCCTGGCCATCCCAGCGGAGATCCCGCTATCATGCCCGTTCCGAACATGGCCAGGACATTGCCGCAATCGAAGCCCGTGTAGGCAAAGGCGCCGAGTCGCGTTCGCTCCGACGCGGGACACCAGTTGGCCAGGTGCTGGTGGATGCACGGCCAGGTCACCTGGCACAGGCCCTGCATCAGGCGGATGCCACAGAAGGCCTTCCAGCCCGCGGCATAGACTCCGTGCGGCGTCAGAGCACTCAGCAGCGATGATCCTAGGGTGCCCCAGAAGAGGACCGCCTTGGAGCCGAAGCGCTTGCACAGGTAGCCCGCGGGGAACTGGGCCAGGGCGGCGCCCCAGTAGTAGCTCGACAGGATGTACGACTTCTCCACCTCCGTCCAGTTGTAGCGCTATAAAATCATAGAAAGGGAAACGCCAAGTGAGTCAAGGGGCCGGGAGCTGCCTTGTCGCTTACCCACGGGCGTGTCGCCATCGTCACTCGATGTCGTCGTCGTCGTGGTCGTCGAGGAGGATGTGCCATTGGTCATGGCCACCACTGCCACGCCCACGTTGAGCTGCAGGATTGTGTTGGCCGCCAGTCCGACGAAGAGCAAAGCCGCCTGCAGGTGCCGCATTCCCAGGCGACTCGATGCCTTTCCTGGTACCTCCTCCACGTCAGCCATTCCTTTTAGATTCTATTCCTAGCTGTCTTTTTGTGCTTTGACAGGCTCTGGAGTAGCTGGAACAGATAAATGGCAGTGATTTATTTTATTGGTACTCTTAATTGAAGGGAAATGAATTGAAAATTTATAAACAACTTTACTTTAAATATTCTATCCAAGAAAATTAAATAAAAATTATATTTATCTTTGCAGTAAAATCAAGTTACTTAATTTTCTTCTCATGTAACAAGTTTTTTTTTGCTTAAATCATAAAGAATACTATATCTGGCTTTATTACCCATGATACCCTCAGCTAAACACCTGTCAAGAGTGTAATAATTGTTGAAAACATCTCATAAAACTGCTAACTTAACAGTTTTATTATTTAAAAACAATTTTCGAGAATGCAGTTTAAGTTACATGGTCAAAGAATTTGCTTGCGAAGTCACCTTGTTTACTTTTTTTTTGCATTGAGTTCCTCTCAAATTTAGCTTACTTATCATTTTATATCTCTTAATAAAACCCAAAGGAATTTATTCGCGAGAAACTTGAAGAGTCATTACCATAGAAATAATTATATTTAGATGCAGAATAGAACATTTCTTTTAGAAACCATCAGAAAACATATAATGGTTCTTACTTTTGTAATTTTATAATTACTTTTTGTGCAATGTAGCCCTTAAATTGTAAATTATATATAAGTCAAAGCTCTAAATTGGTTTAAAAATTTCCCTAAAACCTCCAAGTGCGAAGTGTATCAAAAAATTACCAAATGAGCCCTTTTTTGGCCAGTAGCTTTACATGATTTTCCAACCAAATGACTATTT
Source organism: Drosophila asahinai (assembly GCA_008042795.1). Taxonomy (NCBI): domain Eukaryota; kingdom Metazoa; phylum Arthropoda; class Insecta; order Diptera; family Drosophilidae; genus Drosophila; species Drosophila asahinai. The sequence continues at coordinate 28,821 of VNJZ01002343.1, read as the reverse complement.
AAATGATTTTTCCCCCCATTCGAACACACATCTAATCAGATTGATGAGAAAAGGGCAGCCAACCGAACTTGCAAGCTGTTCGCTTTTTGAATCTGAATTCGGCCAAGCTTCGATTTTGGCCAAATGCAATTGCAGAATTTTTGTTGCGTTCTGTCTGGGCAAACACAAATACACACACACATCGCCCAGCCCCTGGAAACCCTTCAACCAGCCCCCTTAACCGGATATTGCTTCCATGAAATTCCCTTGTTTGTTATTTTAGATATTTTTCGGGTTTTGTTATTTTTTGCGATTTTTGTGCTGTGTTTGAGATTGTTCCTCTTGTTTTGCCAATCTGCCTGAGCTCGAGTCGAGAGTCCCCGGCTCTCACAATCAGTTAGTGTGCAAATTTCCTCGATAATACCCGTACGCAGCGGGAGGAAAAAAATATATACAAAAAAAATAAGAAAACAAAACGGGAACGTAAAAAAATAAAAGAGAAAAAACTGAATTTAAATCTCAGCATTTACAATTGTATCAGCGCAGCTAACAAGATACTTTTCAGTGCCACCCAGATCCCCTCCCACACACACTTTTTTTCAATTGTTCTAATAGTTGGCAACGTGTGGACGACTGCCAATCGTCGAAAGTTGGGCTGTCGGTGCACGGTGGGTGGTGTGTAGTGGGTGGTGGCACCAGCGTGGTGCTGCTGTCCACCTATAATGCCGCTCAAAATAAAAACAATGACATAGTTGGGGGATTCAGGGAAGTGCATCGAACACGAGATATGCTCTACAAGTTGAAAGGAATTTAAACAGGGGTTTAATGGGTATTTACATATGCTTTAAAATATTTTCTTATAATTCTTATAATTCCCAAGTGTTTTTTTGGGACAGAGAAAATATCTAAACCCATAATGACGCTTAAATTAAAAATGAAGACTAGATGAGAGTTTCGGGGATATGCTTTACTAGCTTAACACATTTTATATGAAGATAGGTAGTTTTACTTTGTTTAAAAATATTTCCTTATAATTCCCAACTCTTTTTGTTTCAGTGTTTCAAACCCTATATAATCTCATAATTTAGTTTATGAAATGTCCTTATAATTCCCAAGTCCTAGAACTGGTTACCAATTTATTAAATGGAAATATTTTCTCTTGTTTTATAGCTTTTATATTTTAAGAGAAATCGAAATAAAGTTTTTATTATATATTAAATATTTTTGCTATTTTCTATCAATTAAAATCCACTGAACACACCAAGTAGCAACATGTTTTATTTTTTTATCACACTCAATCAAACATAATTAAAGATAATTTCTTTATTATTATAATTAATATCAATTATTCTATATTATAATACCACTTTTTTTATTTTCTGTACAAAATGCACCCATTCATTATCGATTCAGTGATTGATATAATCACCTTAGATAGCGAAAAGTGAACTAAGAGATATACAAACTCACATAAAACTAAGCTCATTTGTATACACAAGCGGTTATATTTTAGAAAGGAAGACAATGGGAACTATATGTATTTAGGGGAATTTTATAAATATCTATAGATGCTATTTATATGTATTTAAAACTAGAAGCCAGGGATGGCAAAGGCGTCGTGGAAAAAATGTGAAAATTATCTTGACCTGCTTACCACTTCAGATATGTCTGTCAGTCTTTTTTGGCTTACACAAACACACGCAGACAAGTTTTATTATCAATGCCCGGTGTGTGCGGTGATAAAAAGTATTTAAAAATACAAATTTTTGATTCCACCAGAGACGAGACAATATACAAATATGTTGGCCTTTAACTTGGGACACGTGTCGATGGCCAAAATTCGAATCAGCTTTTATTTAAGATAAAGGGAATGGTTTTTTTTGTTTAAATATGGAAAATGTTTTATATTATAGGAGGGTCAAAGTTCAGTGAACTTTCATTTTGAATGAAGAATTTTATGAGGAATATATATTGAACAAATCAAAGAATTATTGCCACAGAAATCTTCGTTAACTGCTTCTTTAATTGATGATGAAATCTTGGATAAATTTGAGAAATATTCCCCATAGTCGTCTTTGATTTGCTTTATCAGCAATTTTTTTTTTTTTCTGTTTCTGCAGACCCTTTAGTAATTGAAGCTTTAATTGTTTATGCGCCAACATAAACAAGAAAGCGATATTCCCGTCGGATTCAGTGAGTATCGGGTGAAAAAAAAATATAAAAAAAAAGATCGATTCAATGCGTTTTAGTTTAGTGGTGTCCTTGTCTGTGTATTTAGATTTCAGTCGGTGTGTGTTCTTTTTGGGGACCGATTCTGCAAATATTTGCACACTCGAAATTGTTTAGTTTTGCATTTTTGTGCCACATTTTCCAAATTACTTCAAGCCTGACACGGCCATTTTGCTCGGATCGTTTCATTTGAATTTTGATTCGGTTTTATTTTTATTCTTAACTTAATTTCATTTAAAAAACACTCGAAACACATTTAATTCAAAGAATTTACTGCAAAATATCTTGGGAAGTATGCAAATATTTTGGTGCAACATTGTTGCCGTTGCTATATATGCAAATTCTGCATTTATTCACTTGTTAACCGAACCTTTTGTTGCTGTTGCTGGTGTTGCTGTTGTGCACTATTAATATCTGATTTTAATTTGGTTTTTGTTTTGATTTTGTTGTTCGACCCGTTTTTCCGATTCCGATTCCGATTTTTGCCGCCGCGTGCTGTTGCTGTTAGTTAGCGCTTCTTTTTCCGATGCCTCTATTTCGAAACTACAACTATTATTTTTCTCTATTTGCTGTGCGCGATCGCGGACGAACTGCTCCCGCTGCCGATTGCCGATTGGCGTTCTCAATTCCACTTTATTTTATTTTATTCGAAATGCGAGGCGACGCGTCGCGACGGCGGATCGTTTGTAATTATTTTGTTCTCTGTTCTCTGGCGGGGAGAATCGGGAAATTTAAGTCGCCGCCAGTGGGGCACTATGGGGAATATGATCGATTTTTTGTTTAATAAATAAATAGCTCGCTCGGGTTACTATCGTAATTATCGTAATTAAATAACCTCAAGTTTATTCTGGATGAAATTTATCTGGAACAGACTACGAACTACGAAAATTATTGGGTAATATATAATTAATAAAATGTAAAATTCTCCTTTTATAGAAATACAAAAATAAACGCTTTGCTGCAACAGCTGACTTCGACAGCTGTTATTTTAAGACTGCTGTATTTGTGGCATTAAAGACAAAAGTTTGATCTATTTTTAAAACGTAAACATACAAAATTACCCACAGTGCTGTGCCGGCAGCGTGAGAGAGCGAGAATTTGGCGATCGTCTCGTCACGCGTGAGTCAGCACGTGATATCAGCGAGTATCAAGTGACGTCAGCGGAGTCAGTGCGAAGTCTAGACGTACAATAGAGGTTAAGAAAATAGCAATAAATGTGGGTTATACGTAAAGTTAAAATGTATTTTCTAATTAATTTTAAAAGTTCAGGAAATCAGTGACAGGAATTATCTCTTTGATCATTTAAAATTGAATTAATCATACAAATAATTATTATTAACTTAACCGCGATTGTAAAAACTTCTTATCTAAATGGGAAATGTTTGCTTTTTGATTGTTAAATTTTTGGCCGCAAGTTTATGACATTTTTAACCACTTTGATTTCTGGATAAATAAACTGCTTATCGTTATGTAGAATAACTTTTTCTATATTTTAAGATATGACTTAATTTTATTTTTAAACCAAATAAGTTTTATCGCTTTATGTTATTTTTCAAAGTCAATTTTAAATCCCAACGTCTTTCCTTCCCTGACACAAGCTCACTGCTACAAAACGAGCTCTCTCGATCGCAGCTGATCGAACAGATGTTCAACGCAGTATTTTTGGTATATTTTTCCTGCCACGATCAGTATTTTTCCGTGGCGTTATCGGCATCTTTACGTTTTTGATCACTTACGTTGTAGATCGTTACGTTTTTGTTTTGGATTTTTTAGGATGAAATCGACTATTTGAGATTGATCAAAATTTTCATCTGGCCACACTGTTTTCGTGTTTCCAGTTTTGAAACGATCGGTTGTTTTTGTTGCTGCAAACAGAACAAACAGAAAGCGTGCAGCGCGAGTGATTTAAATTAATTGATACTTAATTCGCCGACAGCCGTTAAAGCGCAAGTGGCGCCTAGAAAAGTCACAGAAAATAGCGAAAAATCCGTGAGTTGTTCGGTCAAAGGCAAACAACAACAAGAGCAACAAGAAAATCCAACAGTTGGAAAAGTTGGAAGTGCGCGAGAACAAAGCGGAGCCGCGAATAAAAAAGCGCGCAGTTGACGAATTTGTGGGAATAATAATACGGTGGAAGCACACACGCAAAAACGTATACAAAAAATAAACGTGCGCAATTATAGCCGAAATAATAGTTTGATTTTGATGTCATTTGAAAGTTCGTTCTACGATTTTGGAAGCTCGCCTTCCAGTCGGCATTCGGTTACACGTCAATTCCCTTTGTGTCTCGTTTCGGTCTCGTTCCGTTATATTTTTTAGCTTTTCCCCGTGTCCTTCCTTATACTCCTTCCGCGCGTGCAACGTGCCCCGCATCGCCTCGTCTCGTTTGTGTTTTTATTGTGTTTTGTGTTTGAATTGGCGACGGTGACCACTTGGCCACGGAGGAGATATACATAGCTCGAAAGTCCGGAACGATTCCGCCGGTTCGTCCAGTGTTCAGTGTATCATAGGAAAGGAAAACAAAACAGAATCACGCGTGGTGTGCGCGCCCTGGAATTCTCTGGAAGATCGTGGATGCAGATCTTCCAGGTTCCAGAGGAAATACAGTGATTGCTCGAAAAGTGAAATAGTCAAATTTTGTGTTGAAAATCCATTGAATTAATCAAATTGTATCACAGTAACTTTTTAAAGACTGTCATAGGCTACAAATTCTGTATTTCAGTGAAAGCCTTTGATTTATGATCTCACATCGCATATAATATCTTTTAATTTTACATTTTGAAAGTTTCCAATTAAATTATGTTTATATTTTGCTTTTTAATATTTGTTGCGTTACTATATTATTATATTAATCAGTTATTAGATGAAATTTAAGTTTATATTAAGTTACTTAATCGAGCGATTTTGTTTTCCCGCCCAACCGCGAGTTTTGAGAATAATCTTTTGAAGTTCTCCCTCAGTCAGTGGCAGTGATTATATCTTATTTGGAGTATTATATATCCTATTTTCCCGTGCACTGTGTCTCATCTTTATGAACGTGTCAAAATTATCAAAGTGTCTGTGAAACGGAATTATACAATTTTATCCAAGAAGCCAAAATTTTAACCCCGGTATTATAATAAACAAACGCGGGGATACATTTCATCAAAAACCATATCAATATCAAGAGAGCAAGTTTGCCGCCGTTTGCTCACCGTTTTGTAAGTTTTATTTTTAATATTTTTCACCCCTTTTTATTTTATTTATTCTCGCCTGCATTTTATTGTTTTATTTATCTTTATTTTCAACGAACTCTGTTTATTAATACATTTTTATCATCAACGCTTTGTACCTTGGCCTGCCTGATTCCGAAATTCCGGATGCCCAGCTCTCTACCTTTTTATATATTAAATTTTTACCTGCTGCCCACGCACTCTATATAACCCCTATCTCTCTCTCTCTTACTTTCGCTGTCTCTGTCATGCACTCATTGTCCGTGATTGCGTTTTGTGTTTCTTTTACATTTTTTTTTGCTACCTCATTTTTTTTGAATGCCCTACAAATGGTTGGGTATTTGCGATCGTCCTTGGGGTTAGGTAATTGGGTATTAAATTATCACATGTGGTTAGATTTTGAGGCAGTGGATTTTAAATGTTAAGTTAATATTTTTTATTATTCATTCATTTATTCAAAGAAATCCGATATAACCGAAATTAAATATTGTTCTTTTTTATCAGCCTCTTAACTGGCATTAATAATGGAAAAAACAACAATACACGATAAATAATAAACCAAACCAATTGGGAATTCTAAAAATATTACTTTGTTTAATTCATACATTTTTTATATCTTTAAGTTTGTATTTTACGAAGTTGTGCCTATGAACCCGGACTTAAAACGCGAACAATTAATAATAGTGCCTTTTCGTAAAGTACGTAATATTTCTACCAAAATTCCCATCATTATTTATCAATTAAAAAACTCGTTTAAATGTGTGAAAGTTGACCTTGCTGAGGTATCTTAAAAGTCTTGAGTGATTTTTAATTTCAAGAGTTTTGTACTCTGATTACAAATTCTTTATTTGGGTTTCCTTTGTTGTTGCTGCTGCCTTATTGTGCAATTCGACCGATATCATCGTCCCATCCGATTCCCCTTTTATTCTCTCACCTGGCCCTTTTCTTTTGCGACGTGTTTCGTTTTCGTCTCTATTTGTCCACCTTTGATTATCCGTCTCTAGCTCTCTTTTGCATAATTTCGCTGACTCATTTTTGGCATGCTCAATGTAATTTTCATAATTTTCGGTTACTGCGATCCCCCTTCCCCGCGTCGGTTTATTATGGCCCGCTTTGCTTTGCCTTGCTGCGGTTTTTGTGGTTTTGACCACACACGGATCCCTCGTACACCTGACTTTGACTGCCCCGTGTGAGTGTGTTCCACGTAGGTTTTTCATTTTGTTGACATTTTTGAGCTGACATATTCGCCTGCGGCTTCCCGTTCTCGCTGGCTTTGGTCAAACGGGGGAAATCCCGCGGGGAGCACTGCAGCTATTTATTCTGTTTAGTTTCAGTCGCGGGTGCTAATGAATGCCAGTGGACTAGCCGGACCGTCCATGTGCAACATTCTGGCTTCCACAGGGGCGTGGAAATGTTTCGGGAAAAACACTGAAAGATTTATGAATGAGAGTGCGTGCTTTGCTCTTTAAGATGTATTTTCTGTCAGCGTATTTTCAATGTTTTCAAGCTGCGACTCCTTGTTAAATAATTTTGTTTATTTTCTTCTTGGAAATTTATATATTTATCATATTCCCTGGGGGCCTAAGCTTATATGCTCTAGAATTAGTTGATTTATTTATTTTAAACTTAATTGATATTATTCAATAATTTCTTTTGAGGGTAAAATCATTCTTTAATTTATTTCCATACAATATAATAATAATTAATATAAACTTTTCTTTAAACCTCTTTCTGTATTTTATGAACATTATTTGTTATTAAACTCTAGTCTCAAATTATCCAATTTAACTTAAAGATTATTGTAAATTGAAACGGAAATAATTACGCAGAAAAGAAGTTTAATTTATCCATAAAACTCAGTCTCAGCTTAATATTTTTGTTCTGAAAAGCCAGGGAAAGTGCCTAAAGGCCTCTTAATGATTATTTTTATTTAGACCTCCCATTAAAGACCCGCCCACGCACTTGTACTCGAATTGCATTCGCAGCGAGTCATGTTCGCAGTTTTTTCAAGAATAAAAAGTTAACGCGGAAAAAACACATGAATCGCAGTATCCAGTGTCGTACAACTAGCGCCGTTATTTTAGACACAAACGACTCATTTATAGAGGGCAAAAGAGGGGTCTCACTCCCCAGCGGGGCGGCAGAGGAGTGCAGGGGCAACGCGACGCCGAGTCAAGCGTAATTTGCAAACAAAAAGCCATTAAAATATCAAATTAGCGTCTGGCTTTGGCTGTGCGAGTACGGGATTTAGTGGAAGTCTCCAATTGTTGTCGTCGCCGGTGTTCGGCCCCCTTGTCACGCCCCCGTCCACCATCCTGCCTTGTCCATTTGTTTTGTGCAAAATCGAAAGTAAATGAAATGTGGCACCCGCATGTGCTGCATTCAGTCATCAATTTGTTGATTAACAGTTGTCAGTTCCTGTACACACCGCCCAGTCACCCACTTACCCGGCTTGCCTGCCTGCCCTTGCCACCCCCTACAATATTTTCTTTACTCTGATAAAAGTCGCGTGTGTTAAGTACACCAGGAGAAATTTACAGTAAAAGGTTGGTTATTAAAGAGATTAAATTTAGGCTGTTTTATTTCTTTTATAAAATAATTAATCTTAAAGCTATTACTTCTTAAAAATTGGCTTGTTAATGGTTTGTTAAAAGGTTTTTTACTTGACACGTATTTTATAAAAGCTTATTGTTTCATAAATATTTCAAAAATGCCTTTTATGAAGGTAGTTTTCATTAATAAAATGTATCAGTGCTCTTGAAAACCTTATAAATTAGTAACAAGACAATTATGGGAGAATTCTATAGTATTAAATATATGCAATAGGTTATTCTTGTTAATAATAATAAAACTAGTGTATTATTATAATGTACTCTGTGGTTTTAGAAAAGTTATCCTTTATATCTTCAAATTATATAATATTATATAATAATAATTGCTCCCATATTTTCCCTGTGCATATTACATAGTTATCAAAAGGTTTTCGTTAGTTTTCCCTTATCAACCATTAGGAGAAATTGTTTCTGTTCGCCACAAAAGTCTCGTTTGCTATTTCTAGATAACCGAATTTACACGCCGCATTAAACTCCATTTGTTTCGCTGCCAAGGCTGAATGCGTGCCGTAATAAAAGATAATTCAAATAAAAGCATAACAGAGAACGTACAGAAAACAGAGCCTAACTGGAGAGAGAACAGAAAGCTGAAACACGTTTTACCTGTACTGCAATCGAAACTGAGTCACTGGGTTGAAGGAACTTGGTTTGGGGATGAAGCCAGTACAAAATGGTTTTTATTCGAGAAATACAGAGAAATACGACAAAAAGCAAACTAAGCGGGGCGGCAATCAAATCATCAAGAGCAAATTTATGACGGTCTGAGGCACACAGGCCCCTTGCAAACTGCGTCGAGAATAAAGCCGGACTGGAAGTTGTCGTCGTCGCGATCAATGGATCGTATCTTTCTCGGAGACCGGGATCTCCAGACAGAGACAGATCTCCCTGCTCCATATTTGGATGAGCTTGTCTTGTCGTCTCCCTTGCGCCAAAGCGAGAAAAGCGAAAAGCGAAAAAGTTCTGGGGCCACGCTTGCGCATTTTGTTAATTTTCGGTTCGGTTCGGCCTGGGGTTCGGTCTTCTCTGCAGTGAGCGGTACCCTTCCCCTACTCGTAGTTACTCGCATATATGTGTACGTATACCCAAACGCGTTTCATAAATTATCAAGTTGAATGCCCAGTTTCGAAATTTCAACGGGCCTGACCTTGAGCACAAATTTTCGGGGCTTCGGCGCTTCGGGCTTCGCTCTCGTGTTTTTAAGTGTGGCGCGATTGTATCTGCATATGGTTTTTTATACCCGGCATTCACTGAAGAGGGTATGCTGAATGCCTCAAATAGTTGGGGTTGCTCGGCTCATCTTTATGGGATGTGAAACTTGTGTGACTTTCAAGCAGATCTAATTGGTCTAAGCTTGAAAAAATCAGGGATCATTAAATCACTAACAAATGTATTAGTGTTTAGGAAGTAATGTTTTAATAACACATTTTAATAGGCGTTCATTGACTGTGGGATTTTATAAATGAAAAGGTTTTATAAAAGTTATTTTCTTTAATTTTAGACTTTAAAAAATAATTAAAATAATATCGAAAACCCCAGATTATACCTTAATATGTTTTAAGAAAAATATGTATTATATTTATTGGGTACTCAAAAGTCCGAAGATTAAGCTTCTTAGAGTTTTTGCTTGTAGATAAGTTTGTTACATATATTTGTCCGATGTTTGATTGCTTCCGAGCTTATTTTGGGTTCTCTGGTAGTTTCTCCGCTTGCGTTCTTCTCCACTCGGTGCTTTGAAGCGTTGCGATTCAGTCTGTTTCTCACAGCTAATGGTTGACGAGAGGAAACAAATCGAGGAGGCCAAGACTTAGGGACAAGTGCGCAAAGCCTTTTCGCTTTGGCTAATTAACGCAGCCGTACAAATTAACTAACGCACATGCGTAACCCGAAATACAAACATACGCTCAGATACTCGCTGGCGGAGATTGTCCGCTCAGAAATGATTAATGATACTCATTTTTTTTCCTCGACTTTACTCTTTGAACTTGGCTCTCGAACAATACGAGCAGAAAAAGTGCGTGTGTCTGGTAACTGAAACCGGTTTGGGCCCTCGAATTTGGCACTCTAAAGAATTAGAAGAAAAATAGAAAAAAAGCAAACCTACGCCAGTGGGAAGGTCGAGTTGATTAGGATTGATGGACTGTGCCCAACCATCTAAGGCATTGAAATCTCCAAATATATATATCCATATATATGTACATACATATCTGCACAAACAAATATTAGATTTAATTATGTCTGGCGTGGAATTTTCATTGATTTTCCAGACGAGACTCGTAAAACATGAAAGGCCAATCAGCGCACACGCTCTGAAATAAGATGAAATAAGAAAATCTGTTTCGGAAAATGCCCAACGGACCATCATCATCATTATCGAGTTGTTTAGTGGTTGTGGGGAGAAGGGGGTGCTTGAGCACCCATATTTATTGATATTCGGCATGATCGATCTTATTCTGTTTGGCTTAGTTCTCGACCTCATCTCCTTGGCGGGATGTTTTCGAGTGTAAAATGCGTCAATTTGTTAAGGTGTTGATGTGTGATGCAAATGAACACGGCCTATGAGTATATGCGATGATGATGATTTCGCCTGTCATATTATGGGGCACTATGCGGCCGCTGTGTGTGTGTGTGTCTGTGGGGGTGCATGCATCAATTGGGGGAGATGTGCCGCATAATAGACCGCTCAAATGGCCCACAAACCGACGGACATACATCACATCAATCGAGTGAGGTGGCGATGGCCGTGTGTTGTCACTCACTCTATCATTCACGGGGGGGAAATCCCCTCAACAATTCTCTACAATTCACTGTTGATAATTGTACACTGAAAATGCTGATTATAATTGGGGTATTTCGTTATTTTAATGAAATATTGCGTAATTCTGATATTATTATTTATCTTTACATATCTTGGTTGCTCGAATAATGCTTCTCCACAGAACTTGGTCACTCTACTTACTCAAATAATGCTTCTTCACAAAACTTGGTTACTCTAATAGTGTAGCTATGATTCTAAAAAGAAGCTGGTCCCTCTAATAATGGTTTTGCATAAAACGTTGACGCTTTTATAATCATTCTTAACAGAACTTTTAAGCAGAATTAGTTGCAAAAAGTCAAATAGATAGCATAGAAGTAAACATTAACTACAATCTATTCAATAAATTTAAACAAGTGAAATAAAATGTATACTTATTTTACAGTCCTTCAATCTAATCACTTATCAAGTATCTTTGATCAAGCTATAAACTTGGAAACAACCTTTAACCGATTGCTGATACTTTTCTTCTTTCCGTGCATCATATTATTTTTTATCAGGCTGCACGTATGTGTCAAACATAAGCTTGACAACTTAAATACCACACACGTTACCTATACGGTAAGATTGTGTGTGATTGTCTGCGAGTGTTTGCCGTTTGATTGATAAGAAAGTGAGACGACAGCTGTTCGGTGGCTGGAATTTGTTCAGCTTCTTCGGTTGCCGGGCAAAAAAAAAGAAGAAAAATAAAAGAAAGGGGGAAGCATGGAAGGGTTTCAAAGGATGGAAATGGAAGTGTTGCTTGTGTGTAATTAGGGGTGCAATTTGCCCGTTACCCCCGGACTCAAATGTCAAGGGTTCGGTAAGGGGAAGTGTCAAGAAATCTTAAGGAGTGCCCAAGGACACTTCTAAATAATGTACAACATTTTGTAACTATAAGAACCATAATCTTTGCATCAATAGTAATAAACTAAATCGAATATTTTATCAATTTCCTACACATAAACACATCACAAGTTAACAACCAAATAAAACTATCAAGCAAACAAATCAGACTGTAGATAAACAAATAATCACTCAAATCAATGAACACACCGCCACACATCCTTGCTGTACATGGATGTATATTTAAATTCTATATTCTATATCCCTGTGTACATACAAAAACTATATATATTAATAGTATTTTATGCGCTTGCTGTTGTTGTGCCGTTCCACTTTTTTTTCGGTTTGTTTTGTTTATTATTTTATTTATTTATTGGCTCATCTCAACCACCCACCCCTCACTATATATGTATAATATTCCGCCTGTGTCCCTAAAAGCTGTTTTATTGCCATCTCTCTGTTCCTCTCTCTCTTCTGCACACTATCTCTGTCAATCTCTCTCTGTCTCTCTCTCAATTCCTGTCTCTTGTTTTGGTAGCCAGTCTGGGGGCCCTATCTTTATCGTGGGTGTTGCGCTATTTTGAAATGTTTTCTAAACATTTATACAATAATTTTAAATGCCATTTTCACAATAAAAATATTCTATAAATATGTTCACACAATCCCATGGGGAACGGATGAGGACTTCTATTCTATTCTGTTCTATTCTATCCAGCTCAGGCAACTCTTCTTCATAATTCTTCTATGAAAGCTGTGAAACAAGTAGTAAATGGCTTTGTTTGTTTTCTTTCCTAACATCACACGGATCTCGCGGACTTTTAGAACTGAAGAAAGGGCATACTTTTCCATAATTCTCATCTTCAGTTCCGCCCATCCAGATCTGAAAGAAAGTCAAAGTAATAGAAGGTTTAAGGACAAAGATTTCTAGTCCCTAGAAAAAGTATTTAGTATTCCTTTTTCTATCCAAACATTGGATAAATATTTTCGTTAAGGAGTCAAAGAGTATGCACTAAATTTTACGAGCTGTGTGTCGGGTATTTTATGGTCTCATGTCATTAACTGGAAATTTGTATAATAAGGCTGCTCGTATAAAGCCATCTTGACTTATTTTTTCATAAAGCGACTTTGTCAAAGTTTTCCTCAGCTCATTTTCCGAACCAAAAGTTTTTCCAACTATTTTTCCTTTCACCTAGAACTCCTCCTCTCTATTTCTCTGTCTCCTTTTCTCTATTTCTATCTATATCTCTATCTCTGTGTCTGTCCCACTTTCTTCTTGCAAGCTTAACCAAGATCCATGCCTTGCATTATCAATATATATATAAATTTGTGTACAAATCAAACACCACCTCCAGAAACCCCCAAGATATATATTGATATATAACCGAAACTTGTTGTCTCATATCGGAATTGTTTTGTTCTCTTTCGATTCTTACAGGCGCCCGTCCGCTCCCCCTTCTACTAGTACAGCCACTGCTACTAGCTACTAGCACCACCAAAAAATAAATAAATAAAAACAACCAAAACCAACACCAGCAATCCAACAGCAGTGTCGTGTGCAGTGTCAGTGTGTCTAAATTGAAATCAAAATCCAAATCAAAATCCAAGTCCCTCGATTTGGCCAAGTTGGCAAGCACAGCAGCAAGCCAGGCCAACAGAGCGCATAGAATATATTGCTAAATAATACTACTTGTTGTGTGTTTGAAAAATAATCAAAAAGATATCAAATCTTTTTGTGTTGACATCCACTGCGAGATGTCTTAATCCCCGAGCCTTAGGTGAATGTCAAATGCAAATTTATTAGAGTGCTCTGGCCAAGGAAATTAATTTCTTTGAATATCCATTAAATCGCCGGCCAATTACTTGCTTGATTTCCAGTGAATTTGTGTTCTCATAAATTTAATCAGGCGCAGGAGGAGAAGAAGAAACCATCCCGTCGTCTATAAATAACCCTATCGGCTATATAGTGTATTTTATTTTTAGTTTTCCTAATTTGTATTCTATATTGTGTGTGCCTCGATTTTTTCGGTTGTCCCTCCCCCCTCCGCCTATGGCTCATTTGAAATAGTTAGTTTTGTCGCGGTATCAAGCGTTGCTATCGAGCCGAAATCAAAATCATTTATCACTAAACTTAGAAGGCGCCAGCCAGCGCTGAATGCGGCTCCACATGTGTGGGTTCCTCTAAAGTGGGTGAGTAAATCAGCTGCAAATCTTATCACATAAATCTACCCATATATACATATACATATATATTTCTATCTGATTTCCCTTTTATTTTAAGACATTCGGAAGTATCTATGAGGGGGGCAGCTGTCACATAAATTCATTCAAGCGTTTCGACTTTGACTTTGAATGTGAAAAGGTGGCTGCCTGAGCTGCTGCCTGCACTTTTGTGGCAGTTATTAAAAATATTTCTTGAACATACAGCAAAGACAGTGCGTTTCGGTAGTAGTAAGGGGATTTAATAAGGGAGTTTTTGTAAATCTTTTTAAAGATTTTAGTATCTGTAATGATATTTAAAATAAATTAATAGAGTTATTTATCATTATTTTTCTGAAGAATATGTTCATATAATTTAAAACCCAAAGAATAAATATTTAAATATTGAGCTTTAGAAAACAACCTTCCCAACATTTTTAATATACTTTCAGTTAGCTGCTATTAATAATATTTTTTCTAGCGTGTAAGAAAAGAGTTAATCATTGAATATATTCTACATTTTCAAGACTCTACAATCTCGTATCGCACTGCATATATCAAAACTTGGCCTTCATGTCTTGGCTTTATTTTTTTCTTCGTCTTATCTTATTTTATTTGATTCTCCTGCTGCTGCATATCATTTATGCGCAGACAGAGGGCGACTGGCTCCTCTGCATGCTAAATAGACTGCGCTCGGATAGGTTTCCCGGGTCTGGGGAGAATGCCAGGGAGAGTACGAGTAGTTAAACTTGCTTAGAGACGACACGCACATTGCTGGGGTAAATTCCCCTGTCCTCGACCGAGGGTACGAAGGGGATAGTTAACTTTGGGACTCGGTTTGGGTTTGGCAACAGCTGCTGCTGCACTTGAAGTTTGTCTTACAATTGCAATTGCATTTCGGTGGTTGCGTGAGCTCCCCGCCAAAATGTGTTTGTAATTGACTTCAATGGAATTATGAAAAGAAAAGAATCGTGAGAAAGAAATGAAAGCCAAATAAGTGTTGTAAGAAGAGAGTAAATGAACTATTTAAAATAAGCATTTATCTGAAAATTATGGAAGTTTAAACCGAATTTTTACCATTTCTGTTTATGTAATGTCTGCAAATTAATGGAAAGGGGAGAATAACAAACATTTGATTGCCTAAAATCCTTAAATAAAAATTTACAATGGATTTCATTCATTAGCTTCTTGTTTTATGAGCTTTTAATACATTAAGGGCGCATTCAATTTCATTTTTAGTTTTTCAACATTACACTCTATGGTTTCAACTTCAATTACAGAGTAATGTTCTTCAATTACAAAAGCTGAAAACCAGCACATCCATATATTTAAATATTCGAAACTGTAGCTCTCGGTGTCCATAATCTTTATGTATCTTTGTTTATTCCATTTAATGTCATCATATTCCGACAACGTCGCTTCAAATGCACTCAAAAACGGAAAAAAGAGACCAAACTAAACCCAACCACACGACTTTTGTTGCTCTGTCAACATGGTGGTTTTGTATTTTCTGTATTTTTTCTAGCTAAATAATGACGCGGACCAAACAAAAACAATGAAATTCAGGGAGAAGTAGCGAGCGAGCGAGCCAGCAGTGCAAATAAATTTTGAGCTTTTGGATAAATAATTTTTGCAGCAACAGCATCAGATCATTGGGCTTTAGCTCCATTATGGATTTTTTTCTATTTCCTATTGTTTTTTGTCTGTTGTTTTAGGCTCCCACGCGTTTCCCATTTCAGTTGCTTTTTCGGATGGGGAATAATGAACTACTTGAAACTCCCCGAACTGCCCTCAAGTGCTGGAGCAAAACTATGAAATGCGACACAAATGTGTGAATGGGAGCTCATAGAGAGGCCCATTTACATGGCCTCAGCAGTTTTAAGTGCATTTGGACATTAGCCCGAGCAAGACAAAAATCTCAGAGTTGCCGAGGGGCTACTACACCCAGCTTGTTTGCTTCTCCATCTCATCCCGCCGCCTTTCGTGGCATTTTCGCAGCCGGAGCAATTTTGCCTTAGAATTTATTTCAATTGCTCTTAAACGAAATAAACTGTTCCGATTGCGATGTTCTCTGTGGGTGAATGCGGATCCGAATGCGAATGCGATGAATACGGCGCGGCGGCGACATCATCACCTAGAGCAAGTCATTAGAAATGTGGCCCACGCACACCGGCACTCGCCAGCAATGAGGCAATTTTCACCGGCAAAATGCCATATCTATAAACATGATGTGTTTATGTGCAGGTGGAGAAATATTAATAATTGTTAAATAATGCCATCAGGAGACAAAGAAATATTTCTAGACGTTAACTTTCTATAAAGCGTTTGGAAATATTTAAAAATAAGTTGACAGAAGGAATTGGTATTGTATTTGGTAATAAATAAACATAGGAAGGTACTAATTTTATTTCTTGAATATCAAAATTATCTGGAAAATATTTAAATAAATATTTACACAGAATGAGCTTTATATTTTAAAATAGAATTTATTTACGAGTACCTCTGTTCCTCATGTTTCTTTCCAACTTCATTATTTGCCACCTAAGCCAAGTTTTAATAATTTTATATTCATTATTTAGTAACATAATGTAGTTTTCATTAAATTAAATTAAATTTTCCCTAAATTGTTTGAATTTTACACATTTTACAGTGTCCTAAATACCTTTTATTCAATTTTCCCTGGGCCAATTGTTGCAGCCGGCTGCCTTGGTCTGGGCCCAACTATCAGCAATAAAATCAAAAACTTTAATTCAACAAATTAGCCAAACAGCAGGCGCTGTGAAAACAAGCAAGCCAGCAAGCAGGCACCACCACCTGTTGCTGCTTCCCTTCCTGGCCTGGCCTGGCCTGCGAGAAGATATCATTAAATTTCACTTAAGCTGTTCAAGGAGCCCCAGACAACTCCAGACACCGAAAACAAGAACGACAACGACAACGGCAATTCGTGATGTCGTTTGGCGGGGAGGTGGAGGAGGAGCTCCCTGCTCGACGTCCAACATCTCTCCAGCCAGCCGGCTGCGAGCTCCAGCTCCTCCGAGCTTCAGGCAGCAGCAGCAGCAAGTGCCAAAAAAGTGGTTTAGTTTTTTGCCTTTGTTTTTCGCCCCCATTCCCCGAGACATTTTCCGGCGGAGGCGCGTGCGGCATTGCATTTTCCCGGGATTTCCTCCTCTTTGCGTCTTCGCTTTGGCTGCTGCTGCTGCTGCAATGCGTGCGAGTTGTTGCACTTTGCGCTTTCGACCCACATTTGTCTCTGGTCGGAGATTTTCGCCTCGGATTCGCCTTCGTCTGCTCTTGCACTCCGTGTCTCCGTCTCGGTGTCTCAGATTTTCTTCTTTTGCACTGTGTTTGTGTTAAGCATTTCCTCGTACAATTTTAATACCCGGTGCTTGCTGAGTTCAACGTGGTATGATGAGAGAGCCGTGATGATGTGATCTATTCTGTTTTACAAACTTTATATTTTTTGTCTACAGAAACTTAGTGGATTATATTCTCATCACTAGATACGCTTATAATAATAAAGCATCACCCCAGTAATACCTGTTTTTTAAGCATTATAGTTTAGTTTTTCTCTGTCCAGCCTTTGCCGGCTCACGCACAGAATGCAGGGAAT
Source organism: Drosophila asahinai (assembly GCA_008042795.1). Lineage (NCBI taxonomy): Eukaryota > Metazoa > Arthropoda > Insecta > Diptera > Drosophilidae > Drosophila > Drosophila asahinai. The sequence continues at coordinate 11,346 of VNJZ01002343.1, read as the reverse complement.
GTGAGCAAAGATACAGTGCTGTTCAATTTTAATTTTGTGGCAAAATCTAGCCTACAAATAATTTTAGTTATTTTTATTTTGCTATATTTTTACTCATAGAAATGTAATTTAAATATGTCAATGAATTTCCTAGCCACCACTGCTTTAAATATTAATCTAAACATATTTTTAATGCTTTAATTTTTGAGTATTGGGTATTTAATGGTCGAGGCCCTTGGACTGCCTTCTTTCTTATTCTTGTTGTTATTGCTTGGCATGGAATTTGGCTCTTTTGTGTATTGCATTCAATCTTTACTCGGATGCTGTTGCTGCCAGGCTTTTGCTGTATTTTCTGCAGTTGCTAGTTATGACGATGCGCTGCTGCTGCTGCTCTTGTCTGCTGCTCATGTTGCTGCCTGCAGTTGCTCGTTCCGCTGGAGATGTTGCCTGCCTTATCCACCGATGCTGCCCTTAAATCCTGTGGTTTGCTGCTCTCTTTGGCTCGTGGCCCTGGGTGTTGTATGTTCGCTTCTGCAAGGTTGTTTTCCACTCGGTGGCATTTTTAAATGAAGTTTAAGCTGGTCCTTTTGCATAATGCACTGCATTTTTGGTCAAGGAGGAGAAAGAGTATGTGGTGGATGTGTTGCTGGAAAATGCCAGAAATATTTGCTGTCTGTGTGTGAGGAACAACAAGACTTGCAAATCATGGGGCAGAGTGTGCTCCGCAGACATCATTTACTGCCAAGGAAACCCAATTTTCCTTAATAAAGTATAAGAAATTTAATCAGAAGCTGAAAAGTCTAGTAGCCATTGGCCAACTCCATTTATTCGATTTGCTTCTTTAATTTTTCCATTTCTATTTTCATTTCCACTTGTATTTGTATTTTATTTATTTTTCTATATCGATTTGTATTTTGCGTGAGCGACATTTGATATTTGCCAATTTTATTTCATTTGCACTATGGCAAATTGATTTTTGCCTTGCATTTGGTTGGCATATTTGATTTGCTTTCTGGGTTATGTTTGCCACACTATTTATTTGTGTTTTCAATTAAATTTCTGTTGCAAATAAATAACATTTCTCGCCTCGGCCCCGAGTCAGCATTTTCATCATCTGGTTTTTATGTTCGAGCATTTCTTTAGTCTGGCTAGAGATCATTTCTTGGTCTGCTGACAAGATTTCAATTTGACTTATGGTCGCCTGTCGCCTTACACGATGGAAACCACTCGTTCTTCTTTCCCGAAGATGTTTCTTTCTCTTTGTATATCTCTGTATACCACGCGTATCTGAGGGATTGCCGACTATGCAGCAATGCTACAGCTAACACATGTTTGGCTAAATAATTGAGATTTCTGGCATTGTGTGCGCCAAGTATTTGGCATTTTTCTCATCTCGATGTCATCCAAAATCGGGCATACTGGCCAGTTGGTTGATAGTTGGATGGCTGAAGAGCCCTGCACTTGAGCAGGCAATGAACCTAAGGTTGAAAAAAGATGTTCCAAGTTAAATAGGAGACTCTTGAGAGCTAGGAATACACTCTGTTTGAATATATGCATAGATTTGAATTTTTTCAGAATTTATTCATGGCATTTTTCAGCACACAAGTGGTTCTTTACCATTATTTTTGCTTCCTACAATTAATAATAATTTGTTAGCAGATGGAAAGGTCTTGAAAGATTATGAAATGTTTAAAATAGACATTATTATCAATAACCTTTTTAGAAGTTTAATTTTTAGCTTTAGTTCTGAAGCAATATTTGTATAAAATGCACAGCTCTTTCTAAAGCACCAGATTCTCCCTTGCCTTTCCGATGAATAATATTGCTAATCAACTATTAAATAACTTCGATGACAATATCAACTGTCTGCTGACCACTCACGCAAAGCCATCGTTCATGTTCTATCCCTTTCCCTCTCGATTTTACCCCCTTTTCTCCCCTTATCAAATCCATAATTTATGGTAGTAGTATTTCGTTGGTTGCCAGTTGCGTTGAAGTGTGCCTTGCTCATTAGGCGCGCCTAAATGCTCGTAAAAATCAATAAAATTTAGCACAGATTTTAAATGTGCCGCTTTAATGGGAATGGAGCGTGCTAAAACGAGATGGAAAGCTTGGGCATTTTAGATAAGGATGAGTCCCATATATATGTATAAACATATATAATTGTTGGGGAGTTCTCTCGTGTGCGTGGTCTTTTTGATGATATATATTCGTGTTTGCCGTCGGACAACAACACCAGCAAAAGCGAGGCAGGCAGGTAAATAGCAACAAATTAGATAAGCGATTTATTAGCAACAAAGATACGGGGCAACAACAATTGAAGCGATTACAGCACAGCAACAAAAACAACAATGTAAATAACACTTGGGAAAGGTTTAACACGTGTGTGTGAGGGTGTATGGTGTGCGTTTCATGCAAATTACCTTTTCACACACTATTAAACGCTTGGAAAGATTTCCGTTTGCTACTTTGTATAGTCCAGCAAAAAATTGTGTGAATGAATTTTATATATTTACCCATTTGATTATAGTTCTGAGTCACTTTATTCGGAAGAATATATTTATCGTGCTAGAAGAAATATTAATTTAGTTTAGTTTTAGTTTGATTTGAAAGCCCAAGAAGGAAAGCTCTTGCTTCAACACTTTAGTTGGGAATTATAGTGCAGCGACCGCTGTATATCCGTTATATCCATTTAATCTATTGACATGGGCTCCTTAAAAGGCTTTAAATTTTATAAAATTGTTATAATAGTAATACTCGTTTTAAAAAATTCTATAACCTGATCAAAAACAAAGAAACAATTTGATTTGCCATTAAAAGTACACTTCATAATGTTTATATTAACTTTACCTACTTGTTTATTTTTGATCCCATTGATCTATTGTTTTATTCACCGATCCTTTTATATTGCTTGCTTATTTATCTACTTTTTTGCTTAGTTTTCTTGCTCGAAATGTATTGTAGATTTCTCATTTATCACACGATACTCAGTTTGTTCTCGCTCAAAAAAGAATCTAGCTGCGCTTGTGTAAATAAACGCGTCTCGAATAACAACGAGAGGCGAAAAACAATCGAAATAAACAATAATATATAAATAGGGTAAATGGTTTACAAAAAAATAAAAGTTTGCCAATTGTGCTGCTGGCAGCGGAAGTTTGCATGATGATCTCTCTGGCCTCTGTTCTGTTTCTGTTTTGTTCAGCCTCTTAACCTTATACCCCTACTGCTATCCTAGCCCATAAAGTAGTGTTTAAATAGGCTAAGGATATCCTTAAACTCAAAACCCCACAACAAAGAATATGTTCTATTTACCTTTTCTTTTCGTTTTAGGTAAGTTTGTTGTGTTGTGGTTGTCTGGGGGCAAAAACAGTTGTTAGCATGAGTCAAACTGTAAGTGAACATACACTAATCCTATTTTATATTTTATTTCTAAAACCTAATATTCTAAGTAGACTTAAGAGCAATTCAGCTGTAAATGCAACTCCAGTGTCAACAGCAGAGAGAGAGCCAAATACAAAAAGAATTTGAAACATTTGTGTTGGTTTGCGGGAAAAAAAACTACGTATAAATGTTATTGGTCTGTCTGTCGGTCCGTTTCCTAGAATATTTTTCATAGCACAGCAGCAGGCAGCAGCAGTAGCAGTAGGCAGCAGCCATTGCTAAAGCTGGCAGATATTTTTATATTTTATTTCGATTTGATTTTTGCTGTCGTCGAAATGTATTGTGCATTTTGTTGCCGCTGCAATTGAATTGCAAATATTTGCGCTACAATTTCTTCGCAGCGTGCCATAGATAAATAAATGAATTTTCGATTGTATTTTATTAACAGTAAATAAAGTTTCAATTTTCACATATTGCGTATACGCTCTGTGTGCGCTCTGTCAGTTCATTAGATGAAGTGGCGCTGCCGCTGCCATTTGCCAAGCGGCTTAAACCCAGCATCTCGTGCATGTCCAAGATACTATAGACATTTCTAGAATTCTATTTCCCTCGCTCTGCTAGAGTTTCAGGAGCTAAAAATAATGTTTACGATTCTATTTCCTTTTTCATGTCGCTTGCATGTTACCAGATAATTGGGTGTGTGTGCCACTGCCAGCGGGCAGACATTATGTGGACCTCTTGGCGGTCTTAAGTCAATAGTTGGGGACGTTTTAATGGCTCTTTCGCCGTGTAAATCTTGGCGCTAATGAAAACTTATGAATTTGGCTGCTGCTTCTGCCGCCTGACTCTCCGCGCCATTCAATTTAAATGTATATATAATTCATGTTGGGTTTTATGGGAGGCCTGCTCGAGATCAGAATGTTGTCCATCACATGCCGTTGCATTTGCACGTTTTTAACGACCATGTGCTTTTCCATTTTCCTTCCCATTTTCCCGAGCAGCTTTTATTTTATGGCTGCTTGTCAAGTATGCCAGGCCGGTAATGTTTTATTAATTGAATCGTCAGAGTCGGCGAGTGGTTTTCAGGAATTTGCATAGATCCATCTAAATTGACGAGAAAGAAAGTGAATCATTTCTCCGTCACGATATCGTGACATCAATCTTGGAGCACGCGTCTTCAACAGACCACAGTCTCTATTTATCCTCTCATTTTATCACGCCATATGTTTGCAATCAATGGAGAAAACGAAAAAAATTGAGAAAATAGTGCATTTCCATTGAGGAAATCAGATTTCTTTAATTCTCTTCTACTTAAAACTAAATTTAGTGCTTGTTTTTTGAAAATCTTAATTTTATAACATTTCAAAACAAATACAAATATTTGCAAATCCCTAAAGCCTCTAAATTATAGCTTGTTTTCATTATTTTCCTTATTAACAACCAATTAAATTCGACTCAAGTGATACACCAACCGTTTGAAACAAGATTTTCGTGTAGGAGTCATGTGCTGTTCCTCAAAAGAAAGATAAATGGACACGTTTCAAAAGATCTATTCCCCACGATATAAATGCCAACTATAAATTTGTGTCGTAAGGCGATCAAAGCTCCTTCCACCTACTTAAATTAACCTCAAGAGAAACCAGAAATATTTCCCCAATGTGCCTGAATTTAGATTTTGATATTAATTTGTGTTTTATTTTTGCAAAATCACCGGAAACAGCAGCGGCAAAATGGAATTTATGGATGTAGCCATAGTTGTTGGTTGCGGCGTATAAACAATGCAACAACTTGTATATTTTTAGTGGCATAATTATGGCATGGATTTATGGCCGCCACAACAACGCATACACACTTGGCCCGCGTGTATTAAAGACCATAATAATCTGGGGGTAATCTTTGTCGGAAGATTAATGCGGCCAGCCAGAGAGTGGCTAATGTCCGAGCGCTTTTAACAAAATTATCAATTCAAAGTGGGCGCCGCTTTAAATAAAAATCTGCTCTATATATTTTATTGGAAGTTGAGAAAAAAAAAAAATTGTGTACAGTGCGTTTCGTTCGCGATCAGATATTGTCCAAGATTTTAGATTCTGTTTGAACTTGATTCTTAGTTCAGCTCTGGGTTTTTACTTTAAGTTGTTGGGGGAGAAGAGAGGTGGCATTATTTTGTCTGTCATATGACTTTCTTGACAGGCTCCTGGCTTGACATACGGTGCCCGCCCCTGATTTAATCAAAATGGTAAATTATATTAATCTAGATACCTTTATAATCTTATTATTTTGTTGAATAGCCTTTGCGCTTCTACCTCTTTAAATTCATCTCATCATTTCGCTAATAGTTTCGAAACGCACCGTCTCCATGCACAATAAAATAAAAATAATATTTAATATTTTTCGCCGTGGCTTATTTGTCCACTTGATCTCACACTTGTTGCTCATAAAAAATGCCTTTTTAAATATGTCTGTCTGGGGAAATATATTCCGTACACCACTATTCTATATTGTATTATTCGACGGGGTGGCGTGGGTTGAGTTAGAATCGGTTCGTTTGGTTGGAGCGTGGCCAAGTTATGCACTTCTTGACGCCGAACCAAAAATAAATCGCGACGTGGGAATAAAAACAAAATAAAATTGATATGTGCATATAGTAGCTATATAGGAGTGTGTGAATGTGGCGGGAGATATAGTTATCCGATAAACCAAGAGGCAACGAAACGTCCACCCAAGCGATGGGATAGCAAATTAATTTGTCGTGATTTCTGATGATGTATTAAATGGTTTTAGATGGTGTGGATGATGGTGATGCTCACCTGTGAGAAGTGAATTATGCGGCAAACTATTTGCTTGGCATTTTATGATAATTAATTAAGGAATTTTCTCTTTGAAATTTAGAAAAATTTAATCGATTTAGAGGGCGTCACATTTATTTAAAAAATTTCTGAAATCAGTTTGATACTTTAAAGATTTTAATCTTAATTTGTATTTTATCAAAGATATTCTATATATATTTTTTTGATATTTTTCTATATGTACTTCCGTATTGGTTATATTCATTCAGGAGAACTCGATTTCGTGACCAAATCTCCGACTCCGTCTCAGTGCATTTTGGTCCGATGATGGGTTTTGACGGCCTTTTAGCTAATGAACTTTGGGAGGCAGAGGCAGCTATATAAGCAGCAGCCAAGACCAGTCAAGTCCAGCCGGAGCAGCAGCAGCATAATGAGCTATTATGATGCCTGAGCTGAGCTGCACAAGCCTCGGCGTGTGGTAGCTCCTTGGGGCCATGGAATATGGAATTAAGCAATGTCCATTTAGCATTTGAAAGGCTCACGTTTGACCCAGTGTGTGGGTGTGTGTGTGCGTGCATGCTGCGGCAAGGCTTTCAACAATATTCTTCCCACCTAGCTCCCACCTTCTCGCCACCACACACGTGCGCCAATTTGTATGCAAGCCTCGGCGCCTCTCGGTGGCTCCTTTGGATCCTTCACTCTGCTCCTTGGCTCCTTTGGCTTGCAGCACGTCGCTAAACGATTGCGCTCTCGAGTGCAATGAGGTCGCTCCTCCTGCTCCTCCCCGGCCCAGTCCTCGGAACAGCTGCTAACCCGTTTAAAGAGCGCTCTGGAGAGATCAGAGGGCTCTGGCGGCGAGGGCAGCTCATTGGGTTGCCCCATCAGTCCGCTAATTGCGTTTGCGCAGACCAATTAGCCAGCCATCCAGCTGTGATGTAAGCCAGGACTTTGGTTCTAGGCTAAGAAAAGAATATAATTCTTAATTTTCTTGAAAGAAATATGTATTACAGAAAATAAAATATGATAGTGGGCGCATTTTTGACACAACTTTTGAGGCTTAACTTTGCTTAAGTATTTTCTTTAGATTAATTAATGAACCTAGGGCATATTAATAGGGTATTCTATGTTTATGCTCCATTTGAAAACATTTAATTAATCAAATTGTGTAAAGTCAATTGTTTTAAGAATTCCTGCTTCCTTTTTCGCAGTGAACGAAATGGGGCTAATAAAACTTTAATGATCTGTTTCCCCAACTTGTGGCAGCGCCGAAAGAATAACTGAGAAGTTAGTCTTCTTTTCTTTTTTTTTCGTGTTAAGAGGAGGAATTTCGGAATCACGTGTAAATATTTTCGCACAACTGCAGTAGAGCGTAATGTATTTAGCTGTACGTGCCGCCACTGCCGCAACTCCAGTTAGAGGGAGAACGCTTTGGCAATCGCAATTTGAAGTTATAATTTATTTAAGCATCCATTAAGGTGCACATATTGATGATCCCAGGCAGGAGGATGTTTCCCCAGCTCGTCGGGAGAGAGCCACTTGCCAAAAGATGTTCCTTGAGCTGCTCGAGTTGAGTGCAATTGCTACCTCGACAACGCCCGGGCAATTACTTTTGAGTTATTTGGCTTAATAGAAATTCAGCGAGCGTGCCGTGTTTGTCTTGTTCCAGCCATTACCCCCACTTCTGGAACTCAAACTCCCCACTCTCTATTTTTCCCTGTGAGTCCCAGGACTCACTTTGATTTTCATAAGTAAATGTTGGTCCAGCTCCTTCCTTCGCCTAGCCAAAAACCTAACGAACTTGTCTCCAGAGGAATCTGGGGGCTTCGAGAGGGAGAAGTGAGCTGCGGAGCCAGGGGATAGAGCGCTGAGCGCCTTTGAGAATCGATTATGAATTATTTGAGCTGGCCGAAATGACTTATGAGACACAAAAGAGGCTAAAAGACGCACAATGGCCAACACACACGACTGGGGCAAGTTATCATTGTTGCACGTTCCTGTATTTTTTTTTAAGGGAGAAAGAATGGTCAAAGGCTGCGTGATAAATTCGCTTCTTTGTCCTGCGGCCAAATGATACTCCCTTGGCCTGCCTTTTGTTGCCATTTTGACACTAATAAATTGAACAAAGAAAAGAAGAAAAAAAATATTGATATTAATTTTTGAACACATTCCTGCCCCGGTGATTTATGCCCCACATTTTGATGAATTTTCAATTTCAAACATGCCATAATTTATGCTCGAATAACATTTACTTACAATGAAATTTAATTTTCCTTTTTCCCCGCTCTCTTCTCTTTTTGCTTTCAGGTAAGTTTGCACTACGACGAAAAAGAAAACGTAAGTTGAAATCATTTTTGGCCATTAATTTATTTATTAATTACCTCGAGGGGATGGCAAACAGAAAACAGAAAGCGAGCAACTTCCTGGCCATTTCCGTGAAACCTTTTAAATAATTAATAATGCGCAACGTAATCGATTTTCATATAAATTGAGATTTATTTCGCCCGTCGACGAAAAGCCAGCTCCAGCAACAACAGCACAAGAAGAGCTAATTTATTTTCCCCAGTTGCGCATTTTTATAGTGCAATTATCACGCCCCCCAATTCACGTTCACATCCAGGATAAAAATCCTATAAATTAGTTAAACAAGCCGAAAAGCGAGGGAAGCGACCCTAACTACTTCTATTTGGACAGTTGATTAATCGACAAACGCATTATGTTTTCCTAATGTCTTTTCCCAAACTCAAATGGGGATGGGAGTGAGTGTGTGGGTTTGGGTTTGGGTTTGGATTTTGTTTGGGCCTTTGTTTCTCTTGTTGCGGGTAACCAATGCCCAATTAAGTCGTTGCTCAAAGTGTCATCAATAGGCCCCCCAATTGGAAATTAATTGCCAGCAAATTTGCCCTCCAACTTGTCTAGGTATCATTTGCCACAAAGAGCAGCAGATAAACGATCTATTAGGTCGAGACTTTGGTTTTTTTCTTCGTCTTTCCTTTTTTTTTTGTGCTCTATTAGGTTTCACCTACTTAGCGCTCGCTCATTTTCCCCACATCTTGAAAACTTTTTCCCTCAGAGATAGTTTCTTGGCAGTTCCTTGCCGTAATTGTTTCAACTTCAAAGTTTAATTTATTCGGATTAAAGTGAAGTGTATGCATTGCCTCCTTTCATCCAAAAATGCAGTTGTCATAAATCTTTTCGTGACTTTAGAGGAAAATGTGTGGGAAAGCGGGAAAAAGATGCAGAGAAGAGCAGTGCTTGTTATGCTCAATCAAGGCGTCATGGCGTTGTCTTTTTTTTGCGTGTGTGCAATGGTTGATAGTTTAAATGACATCTTCGGGGGTGGATATTAGAGTTAGTTACTAATATAATAATATTTGGAAGAAAAGATTATATTTGGGAAATCGGACAATTTAATCTGTTCGTTTGAACCATTGATTACATAGGGGGAGCATTTTGAAAGTCTTGAAGTCTCAGCAGCAATTTATATTACAATTCTTATTTTATTTAGGTTATTTATTTTAATATCTAATATATTTCCTTAAGCTAACCCTACAGACAACCCTCTCTAAAGTGGCTTTTCCCCTCACCGCCTCCGCCTCCCATTTGTCCCCTTCTTCAATTGCAGTGGCGTCGCGTTTGCCCCACCGGTTCGCTTTCCGTCACTTTTATATCTCTCTCTGTTTCGCCTTTTACTCAATTATGAAAAGAAATTATTAAGTGCGAGCTGCGCTAAATTAGCGCGCAATTGAGTGTGGCCAGGAGGGGGTGGTGAGGTGTGAGGTGAAGGGCTCGGAAAAGCGGAAAAAGGTAGAGTGGGGGTGCATAATATAAGGCAGACGGGTCTCTTCCCTGCCTGTAATGCGTGTGCAATGTCTTTGGTTTTCTTTGGGCACACGGTAAAAAATATTGAAGATATTTGAAGTTAAGAAAAAGAAGTTGCTTACAAATAATTTACAAATTCTTCAGGGTAGTCCTGTGGAGTGCTTACCAAAAAATCCTCTAATAAGTCAAAGGACATCACCAGGCGAGTAGATTAAGCTATGTCTGACTGTCTGGAAGAACGTAGATTCAAGTAGACTTTCCCCTCACTAAAATTAGTATTATTTTACAGTGCATAAGTGGCCTGTCAGCCTGTGGCCTGTGTTGCCTGTTGGCTCATAATTTTTGCCACATTTCTAGCCAGACTCTGGCACACGTACAAGCTGGCACAGGCCACAGGCGCGGTGGCGTGGCAACGGGGCGGGTAGATGGCCGTAGCATGTTATAAATGGCGCATATTTTGTGCATTTCATTTGCGTGATTTGCCAGCCAAAATGTAGCATTTTCCTAGTGAGCTCGAGTTCCATGCAAGAGAAATGTCTCTGCATTGTCCCACCGAAGGGAAGATATATACCCCGACTGACTGCCTGCCTTCCGACTGCCGCCTGACGGATGATGATGATAATTCCGGGCGGCGAGTGTGGAGTACCGGGAAGTGGGACCAAGCTGACAGACGGGCCAGGCAAAGGCACTTTTGCATCCAATGCTTACCATCCAACAGGTGGCAGTTTGGCCACAGCTACTTAGTTGGGAATACTGGGGATTTCTCTGCATTCTGCTTGGACGTCTGCCAAAATGCATTGTCTGGTGTCTCTCTCCGTATCCGTGTGACTCGACTCTCATCGCTTCGGGTTATCAGAGCGAGCCAAGATGGATGTTTAATTGACCGCAAATAGAAACTATAAATTATGCCAACGAAAGATCCCACTACTCCGACTGCTGTCTTCTACACAATTCAGATAGAGATTCTGCCGTTGTTCGAAAAACGAACAAGGGAAGACGAATCATTGTGCACCATGACAATGCGAGCTCTCACACATCGGCTCAAACCAGCGCCTTTTTGACTGGCCAAAACGTCGAATTGATGGGTCATCCGCCGTACAGTCCTGACTTGGCACCAAATGACTTCTTTTTATTCCCTCACATCAAGAAGAAAATGCGTGGTCAACGATTTTCGTCGCCAGAAGATGCTGTTGAAGCATTCAAAAACCATGTTTTTGAGGTGTGTCAATCAGAGTGGAAAAAGTGCTTCGAAAATTGGTTTGAGCGCATGCAAAAGTGTGTAAATCTTGATGGAGAATATTTTGAAAAACAATAAAACTATTTTCCTTAATAAATATTCGTATTTTCATTATTAGGCCAGAAATATATGTAGCAGCCCACG